>JAGDQP010009111.1:22225-38117 GCA_022664845.1 Lepisma saccharinum
GGGATAGAGTAGGGGAAAGGATTCGGAAAGATGTTGAAGGTACCATCCAGGATTGGAATGTTAAAAAAAAAATGTTTTAAACATGTTTCAAACAGACGCGATTGTTTTAAACATTTTGAACATTTGTTTTAACGATGTTTTTTAAGCCGTGTTTAAAACATGTTAATCTTATTTTTCTTCTTTGAAAGAATCATATTATTTTTAAGAGTTCGAGAGTATTAATTTAGTTTTATATTTACCAATTAAACAGATGAATTTTGTCTCGTGTGAAAGATAAAATTTCCAAAATAAGCAGTATTATGATGTCACAAGCCTACAGGCGGAGACATAAAATGCGTTGTTTTGTTTGTTCTTTATCGTTTGAATCCTAGAAGCAGAAAATATTAATTTTCTCTCAATAACATGAAACAAGAGGTTCATATTTCAATTGATCCTTTTTTACTTATTGTAAGAAACTGCCAGAAATAGAAAAAAAAATCATGGGCATGTATTTGCTTCTATGATTACGTTGCTCTCTCAATTTTTATGTTTCTGAAGGAAGGGACAGAAGCGAATAACTGTGCAGATTTGATAATCATTTCTCATTCGGTGCTTGGCGTTTTAGTCGGAGAGTCAGGAAAATCACACGTGAGGATCCAGTCCCCCTCTGATCCGTCGGGACCATTTCTTTTTTTCATTCTTCAGGGTCTATATAAAATTTATACCGAAAATAAATCTAGTTTTAGACCATAATGGCTGCCATTTTTGGTAAAAAAAAAAAAAAAAAAAGCCAATACGCTATTTTACACAATTATTTTATATTCATCGAAATGCTATTTTTCAAAATTATTTTGTATGCGCACCCGCGTACACCCCCTGATCCTTCATGAGCAATTTTATATTATTCCTTATGGTATAAATAAAATTTAGAGAGATGTTCCCAAGAAATAAAACCCGACTTTAGAGAAAAATGGCGGTCATTTCTGATCGAAAATTGGTCGAAGACGATTTTTTCTTTCTTTTTAAAAGCACTTGAGTTGAAAGAAAATATTTAAACCCACTTGAACTTCAGTGTCTTCACCTAAAGAAATGGTAGTTATACGAAAAATGCCCCCACAATTGGGAGCCTGGGAAAAATTTATTAAGTAGATTGTGTAGGGTATTAAATGAAAGGACTTTTCCCACTGAATATAAATTTGAATTATATTCTTCAGAAAAATTAAGGATTCGAAATTTATAGAAAAGTTTTCACAAAACTGAAACTGCTTATTACCAAACTTGCGGGAAACCTATTAATAATAATAAAAAGTTTTGTATGTTAAATAGCCCTTAGGTTGAAGGAAAAAAATAAAATAAAAATAAAACTCACTAAACCTTGAAAACCGGCATTGCAGTACTTGCTTTTGACCCAAAGGAATGGTAATTTGCGATAATGGCTTCTAAAAATTAGGAACCTCTTAGCCTGGAAAAGAAGGGAGACCTCGAAGCTTGAAAGATGAAGTTTATGAGTTTGGAATATCATATGAGTGGATTTCCGATAGAATATGAATTAATTTATTTAGAAAAATATTTTAGGGATTCCAAATTTATAGCAAAAATGAAACTGCTTAAAACAAAAAATGGCCGCCATTTCTTGTTTTATTTTAACAGTTTCATTTTACTAACTTAGAAAATCTTCAGGGCCTCCTTTTCCGGACCCCAGGTCCCCAATTCTGGGGGAGAGTTATGATATTATTACCATTTCTTTATGCCACAATAAGTAACGAAGTGCCTGTGTTCAAGTCAGATTTTTAATCTCTTGTCTCAACGTGGTTTCCTTTCTTTTTTTTACCCCCCCCCCCCAAAAAAAAGAAAGTCTTTCACCAAGTTTCTCGCTATCCCTAAAATCCCTTCTGAAGAAAATAATTCATATTGATATTCAATCTAAAAATTATTTCATTTGATACTTTATGCAAGCTACTTTATAAGCTTCCATTTTCCTGTTCCGCATGTTCTAGCGTTCAGACTGTAAATTTTGGGGGGTGTTTATCATGTAATTACCATTTCTGTGAACAAAAGCAATAACACAATGCCGATTTTGAAGTTTAAGAGAGGTTTTAAATAATTTTCTCTAAACGTAAGTCCTTTTTGAAAATAGAAGCAAAATAAAATACGTCTTTGACAAATTTTCTACCAAAAATGGCCGCCATTTTGGTAAAAAGTTATTTTTGGGGAACATTACTATACATTTTATTTATAGCGTAAGGAATAATATAAAATTTGTCCCGAAAGATCAGGCGGTGTATGTGGGGACTCATTGAATATATTGCAAAAAATAATTTTTGACCAAAAATGGACTCCATTATGGTTCAAAACCAGTTTTCCTGGGGGAAACATCCCTATAAATTTTATTTAGACATTAAGGAATAATATAAAATTGGTCCCAAAAGATCAGAGGGGTGCACGGAATCCCCGTGGCTCCCTTACAATTTATGTCGGGTTGTAAAACTTATAAGGTACTCTGCTTCTTTGCTGTTCGTTTATAGACTCATTATCAATGGGGTGCTCGAGAAGAAAAAAGGATTTAATATGACTGCTGAAGTTAATCCTTCCGAAAAAAAAAAAAAAAAAAAAAAACAGTAAAAGCCAAATGCAGATTGTGTAAAAAGGAAATGACAGGCCTTACTGGCCAAATGAGAGAACATTTCAAAAAGTGTAATTCAAATCCCGGCCAGGCCACTGGATAATTTTCCTTCAGTGCTCCCATGCTTGGCGCTCTGAGGTAAACTCAGCCTCCTATCGAATTTAGTACCACAGTGTCCTTTGTATTCCTGGGCACTTTGGAAGCTAAAGGCAGTAGAGCGTGGGACTGACTATCCAACCTCACTTCGTGCCCTTGGTCGCAAATATGTGGAGCGCTACTTCCACATCCACCATGCGCCTTTCATGGCGCGTGCGCATTGCACTGGGTATACTTTATCTCTTCATCTTTAATATAATAAATAACTTTGCCATTGAATTTTAATAAATAGCAAATTTCATCAAATTTGGTAAAATAGAACCTACAATTTCTGGTAAGTGCTTATGAATAGATCGAAAGAGCGATTAAAACGTTATAGAGGCTCCTGCAGATGGAGTACCTATCATAACCTCTACCATTTTTTTTATTTTTAAGAAAATGTTTAAAACGTTTTAAACACGTTATTTTACAGTCTATAAAAAACGTGTTTAAAAAACAAATAAAACATGTTTTAAACATAGTTGTATGTTGTTTTTTTTTTAAATAAAAACATTTTTAAACCCTGGTACCATCCTGGGATTTGCCTGGTGTAACTGATGAAAATCCATGGAAAAACTTCAGTCAGGATGTTCGGCTGCTGGGATCAAACCCACGACCTCCCGAATGCTATGCCAACGCTCTACCACTGAGCTACGGCGGCCCGGTCATACCTTCAGTTACATTCAGAATTTAATTGAATTTTAATTTTATTTATGGCCTTTAGATATTTCAGGCTCAGGCCGGAATAGAGTGGTGAAGAGGATGTTGGAAGGTACTCAGCAGAGCCCAGTTAGTAGGTATCGTCCCGGGATTTGCCTGGTATGAGTAAGGAAAATCCTGAAAAAAAAAAAAAAAAAAAAAAAAAAAACCTCAGTAAGGACGGACGGTCGCTGGGATCGTTTTGAGGACATTGGAACTGCTACACTAACCCTGTACCAATTGAGTTACGGCCGCTTGGTATCGGATATTCATTATTTTTACCACATGCTCCTCTCTACAATAACCATAACCCTACTTTATTTTGCACATATAGTAAATGTTACAACACGGTACAGTACAGTGTTACACATAAGTTCATCTGTTTTATTCTGATTATTGATGCGTTCCATCGGATAGTAGCTGGCACTTCGTCCATTTTCTTCTGACGAGGACAGGTGCCTTATTCTCCTGGAAGATACATACTTTTGACAAGCTTACACGTACTGGTTAACTCATATAATTTTGATTTTTTAAAATTTATTTAAAGGCCTTTACGCAACGGTTGCTCAGGCCGAATGAATGATGATGGGTTGAACTGGTGGAATGAAGGAAGTAGAAGGAAATGGGAGCACCCGAGAAAACCAACACACGCGGTGTTTGTCCACCACAAAGTTCACATGGCATGATCGAACCGATGACCCACGCACCAGGGGTGAGCGCTCTACCAACTGAGCCACCGCGACCTTGACTTTTAAACCAACTTATGAAGCGTACGCATTGTTACGCGAATATATATATATATATATATATATATATATGGTGATTTTAGTGTTGTACTTTAATTGTATACTTATTTTTTATTAAGGAACATCAGGTCATCCAAAGGTAAGTGATCATGTTTTGCTGGTTAGGAAACCAACCACTGCCTTACGATTTGTTTCAACTTAGTACACGACAAAAGAATTTCTGACAACATTTCTGGCAATTAAATTGTAGCCATGGCCTATAAACTTCTCTACGATCTGCAATCGAATTACAACCAAGTTTTGGTGGAATGTATGTGGATACCCTTGTGATAGTATGTATGTTGTCTAACGCAAAAATTACGAGAAATACACAACGATGTCAGGATACGTACCTTACACAATACTTGGAAACAAAATATCCATGGACTAATATTTTCCAAGATGATATCTAATGAATTTAAGAATGCCTCTTGATGAGGTTCGAACCTTACACAAGTAGCAACATTTGTCTTCTGAAAATAAATCGGCATCATGGGAGGAAGTTTTCTTAAATGCATGTAGTTTCTCTCAGTTTCATCATCTCCTACAAGAATAAGATAGACATTGAAAGTAATTACAAATGATTTTACATTTTAACAATTAAAATTTTAGAAAAGATCATTAAGGCGAAAGGGAACTCAAACCGCTCCATGTAACAATTTAGGCTTTACATCAAGCATATTGAGATGATCTACCATTTTTTTTCAGCCAGAAGTAGCTGTATAAGCAGATTTAATTTTTCGTAATTTTGCAGAAGACCTCATTTCAAAATTTACGATATATTCTAAACTCGACTAAACAGTTTGTATACAAGCAAATTCCTTAGAAAATAATTTTCTAACAAAATCAACCTTGTAAGCAGATAACTGTTACATTTAATATTAAAATTGTATCTGAACTATAATACCTTAAAAGTTACAATATATTGTACAAAGGAGAATTAAAAAGTAAGGCGAATATGAATTTATTCCGAAACGTGAAGATGTATAAATATGAAACTGAAGAATGTTATGCATATGGTATTGCACTAAAATTTCACGTACTCGCCACTGCGGTTCAAACATGTATTCCAGCGTCGATGTCGGTCGATTGCATAACTACACTCACCTCATTTTTTTATTTACCCTAGTACATTAAAATGTGTACTTCAACAGCTTCTTCACGCGACGAAAATCGTTGACTGTTCGTTCGAGAACGTTCAAAAAATGAAATAAAGTCTGGGAAGTACACAGGCCAACAATTCGACGCTTCGTCGTCTTATGTAATCAACTGTTTGACGTGTTGCGTGAGAGGCTGCATATTCATGGCGGAGATTCGACGACTGGTATTGTTTTCCCGCTATTTAGCAATAATTTCAGGTAAACAAATGGTTGTATACCAATACAGGGATAGGCACAGGCAAGTAGGTCAAAAAAGGAGACTTTGTAGACTAAAATGTTAAAACAAGAGACAAAAAAATAGAGAAAAAGCTACTAAGAAACTATCTGACGTGCAGCCAGTATCCATAATTTTTATTACTAGTGAGTGTAAAAGACTACATTTGTGTGTGTGTGTTAAAATTCCCTACCAAAGAGCCGGTTAAGTCCAGAATTGAACATAACTTATACTAAAATTGTGATAATAAGACAATATTTATAAATTTTGTGAAATATTTTGAATGAACACACAGAATGAATATTACAAAAAAAAAAAAAACTCTCTCACTTCAGTACCAGTTCAGAGCTTTGTTAATAAAGGAGAAATGAAAATGTATGTTTAATTCTGGACCTGGATGGGGTATCGCCAAATACATTTATTACTTTGACAAAGTACATAAAATTTCAAAAACTACACAAAATTTAAGAAGTTATACAAAATGTAATTTACATTCACTGCTTTTTATCCTTCTTAGTGAAAAAGTTAGTCATTCCGTTACTCTTTCTTTTCTGAACAGTTCTCTGTACTTGTTCAACTTCCATATATTCTTTCTTATTATTATTTTTCAATAAACGAAGACCATCTAGCATTCTATGAGCAGCTTGAGCATCTTTTAAGTCTACTGTACGTAATGCTACCTACGTACCTTTTTTTGTTTTAGAACCGAAAATAAAATGTCAAGAATGTTTGAAAGGCAAGACTGATATTTAAGCGAATTATAAGATTTGTACCGAAGTTGCTGGATACTTTACAGTGCAGAATAAAAGCGTATTATTTCCTGCATTCCTTGTTGGAGATTTTGTAACCATAGAAGCTGCGTAAGGTAGGAAATGTATTCATGTTTGATAATAATGTCCACTGACGTGTTGTGCCATTTCTATTGTGGTTTGAATAATCTGACTTCAGGCTTGATTGGTACTATCAACTCTGGTTGCTGTTACTATTAAGAGGTGGATCAACTTAATTTTAGCGAGTATATGTTCCTTTACTATGAGTTCTTGCCACTTATCTTCTTGAATCATAGAATTCGAAATCTGAGGGTGCGTAAAGTTGCTGAGCAGGGGGACATGTTAAGTAATATACGAAGAAGCTCTCGCGAAGGGGATGTTTTAGAAACAAAAAGTGATGAATGGCCACTGATTGAAGTAAAGCGTAAAGCAGAAAGAGGGAAAGAATCTCCCAGTCGAAGAAATGTGAACTCTGAAATACTTTATGAAGAACCTATTTATTCGGATACAGCTGTCAATGTATATGGTAACAGTTCTAAACGTAAAGATCTTTTGTTGCGTCAGGAAAAACTTAATTCAGGGCGTTTTGCTGAAGCTCGGCGCCATTAAGTTTAATAATTGAAATATAGAAAAATAGAAGAGGACTTAAGCCGAGATCTGTTCCACGAAAGTAGAAAGATACATGAAGAAAAAAACACAGAAGGGTCTCCAGTCAACCACCTTATTGCGGAGACAAAAGACCCGCCAACCAACCACACATATAGAAGAGATGATACCAAAACAGGAAATAATTATTCTGAAACTCATTACTTTTATCACTGGACATAGAAGAAAATGTGAATGTACAAAAAAAACTTAGCAGATTCTGACATTCCAAAAAAAAAAAAAAATCCTCAAAAAAGAAACTTTTAGAGACAAACTTAAGAAAGAGTGACTAAAAGGTAGAAAAGAGACTCGCGCCTATCCCTGCCAATACAAATAATAATGCAACGATCTTCAAGAGCCACTGTTGCTACTTGAAACGAAGCAATAACTTTTTCCGGAACACTGTGACAACGAACAGCTTTTGTTGGTTCCGCCTCATTTTGAAACAGCCGCCTGATTCATTATCTCAGGTTCATATACAAATATCCACGTTCCGTCACCACTTACGATGTTATAAACGGGTTTTGAAGATCCTGAGTTGAATCGATTCAATGTTTCATTGCCCCATTTGATACGAACACTTTCGTAAGCACTCGACTCATCAACAAGCACATCTGTTTTTCATCTAGAAATGGTCTTGCAAAATCAAATGAACTGCGTTCATACCAATACGGATAGCTTAATTTTATCGTATATGTTACCTGTCGATCTATCTCAATCATTGCACGAACCGCATCGATGTTCGCTGGAACAACAGCACTTAATGGTCGACCTTCACGAAATTAAACACCGAAACTAATGCATCCAAATTTGAATTGATTGAACCAATGATAAATTGTTCTTTTCGATGGTGCTTCACACAAAAAGCAGAAATCAGCATTCAATGAACATTTTTCTGCACTTAATTTTGATCTGAAAATCGTTGAAAATCGTGGCGTGAGTATGTTTTCTTGTTGACTCAATTTTCTTCACAATCGTCAACTTCGAAATGACTTGAATTCACATTCTAAGATTACCACACGTACTGTCATCTACAGAAACTCTTTTTTTTTTTTTCGTACAACTGCAAAAACCTTTACATATAGACCTACAGAAAAACTTAAGGAGCTTCCTTCCGTGACTTATTCTTTGGTGCTACCAGGCCTACTTCTCCATCTGGATATTAGAGCTCCTCTTCGGAGTACTCCCACCCAAGGAAGCTAAAAACAAGGTAGGTGTCACTAGAATGTGCGAAGTAACAAGTGACGTCATTAGCCGAAAAGATTCAAGGCGTACGAGGACTAAAATACGGAGTGTGGGCTTGCAAATGGGAGTTGTGTGATATATCAGAGTGTGGTTTAGCTTCATCCTTGCGTATTAGCTTTAATGTATTTTGTGTTTTTTAAATTACTTTTACAATATGCCCTCAGCGTGTGTTTTTGCTACTTGTAAAAACATAGATACGGTGCGTGATAAAATAATAACATACCATAGGTTTTCGAAAGAAAAATCTGTTCGTGGCAGATGGGTGCACTTGTGTACGAGGGTTGACACATTCAATACGTACAATTCGTATATTTGCTCTGAACACTTTGATGAAGCAGATTACGTTCAGGATTTGAAAGCTGAACTGATTGGTTTACCGAAGAATAAATTAAAATTAAAAGATTCTGCCGAACCTCATTTGTTATTGTTTATGGATCCATTAAATTCTGATTACACGGACGATCGAAACAAAGCATGTGGCGCAAGGTGTGAAGAGAGAAATCGAAAGACACTTGTTTCAGATATCTTGAAACCTAAACGCCGATTGCAAAGACGAAGTTCAGACTTAGTCTAAGTTAAGCTTAAGATTCAACATAAATTTTCAAACGACCAGTTTAGCCTAAACCATAGTCTAGCCTCGGTCTTCTCAATCGGGCGTCGAAGTTCGGTGATAAATATAACCAATTCTTCTGCTACAAGCAATGACCCAATTGTAAGTGACAGTCAATCTGAGGGATTGATGTCAGAGTATCGTTTATTAAAATCGAAACTTTCAGAGGCAGAGGAAAAGATTCTAGCTTTAGAACACAAAATTATCTCGAATTATCAAAATTGAAGAAGGTTACTGACAAATTCAACAATTCTTTTATCAATTCAAGTGTCTTATTACGCCGTCGTTGTTAACAGAAGTAATCAAAGCTGTTGGATATACTGGCTTTAAAGTTCGTAGATTTGTCAGGTGAGATGGGACCTCAAAATCAAAAACTTTTAAGAGCTCTTGATATTAATGTTGGCCACACACACATTACGAATCCAATAGATCCAGACCGCAGAGTATGGGCACTCTGTGATATTCCTCACGCTTTAAAGTTATTAAGAAATCATCTACTTGATCATGGGTTCAAACTGGGGTCAAGAAAAATTATAACCAAGACTGTATTAGATAAATTCTGCCATTTCAAACATAAATTTAGATTTGCAATATTGTCACAAGTTGACAACAAACCACTTACATATTACAAGGGTGGAACAACAAAATGTTAGAAAAACTGCCAAATTATTGTCGGCCACCACAGCCAAAGCAATTCTGCATACATATCATAAAGAAAAACGCACAGTAGATATCACTGCTATAGTTAATGACGGTTTCGATGTTTTGAACTCCAGAATACCAGTAACTCTGTCCTGTGTTCTTAAAAGTGCATTCAGATTGTGTGTGGAAAAGCAGAGTGAAGCATTAGGAAAATTAGCGACACTGTACCAATCGATGAGAATTCTAGAAGGAATGAAGATGCTGCCATTTCAAACAGCTTTTCTTGTTTCGACTGGGAGCACTAAAGGTTTATCTGCAGACTTAAAACGTGAGGAATTTTCGTTCCTTATGATTTCACAATTAAACCAAGATGTTTTAGAAAGTTTATTTTGTTATCCGAGGTCTTGGCGAATTTTATGATCATCCAACTCCAGTTTTTGTTATTTCAAGAATGAAATCAATTGTAATTGAAAAAAAATGTGACATGTATTTACAACGGGCAATGTGACACAAACTAAGTCAGAGTGCATAATACTCAGTTCTACAGTAATCAAAGATGCTATCGAGGACGACAAATAGACATATTTTCACGACAGAAGCCATACGTAAAGAAGATGAATGTGATCAGAAGTCTTCAAAGAATCACTAAATGAAACTGATAATTCTACTTCAAACAGTGGTAGCATTAATTCGGAAAATCATTTGCCGAGAACGTGCGAAAAAAGCGAACTTGTCACAAAACTTGCTGGCTACTTATCATGTCAAAAAGAAATTTCCTATGGCGTATCAAGAAACTAAAGACTTTTACGGCGAGGAAACAGAACCATCAAGGGAAGACAATCGCGCGGTCATCTTATCCGACCTTCAACATCATGGTTGCATCAAGTTTATAAGTTTGAGAATAACTTCTCCGATTTCCACGGCAGTAAGAAAACGCAGTCGCGTACTGGAGACTCGCTAACACGCAGAAAGAAAAAACAAAGAGATTTACACCTAATCGTGATAAAGGGCTACGTAAGAACACGGATCTATATGAGGCTCAAGGCTCTCAACGAAAGAAGTCGGGCTGAGAAGCATCAGAAGTCCATAGATGCTAGCACCCGAAGAAAGGCTAAGAAAATGAAGAAAACTTACACAAGGTAGGTCAAAGGCTCTTTATAAAACATTATGTGGTATAATTTTGCAAATTAGCTTGTGTCCTTTCTGTGTGTTAAACGTATTCGGTTGCAGCTAGTGTTCGTACGTGATATCCTACCCTCTTGCTTTCTTGACTGCAGCTGACGTGATACCAGCGAGCCTGCAAACGACATACATGAACGTGGCAACTACCTTGTTTTTAGATTCCTTGCCCCCATTCTTCTAACGTACTTGTCTTCCTACGACATTTAGTTCTTGAGACAATGTAAGTAATACGCTCTAAAAATTATTGCCTAACTATTCACCAAAAAAAAATTACATTAGCCAAAATCTTTTATCACTGCGCCTAAGAATTCATGCATGCGTCGGAAACATCAGTTAATATCCATGGGGAGCAAATGCGAATTAAGAAAAAATCAGCACCTTACTCCATGAAATTTCCTTCTACATATTTTACGATTACGCAATACTGTGTAGTAGGTTTTTACAATTTTTCCAAGTGTGGTCCAGTTCGGTTGCACGGTTGTTCTACCGCGATTATTTTTAATTAATAGGTATGCACTCCCCAATAGGAATTCACGGATGTTCATTGAACAGAGTAGTTCGGAGCCCACTTTACCAAAAACTGTAGGTTTCGTCCTTGCCTGTCCAGCTCGTAACAAACCAATTCAATCATCCCAATACGAAGTTTCGAAAAGCTATCTCTCGGTAACGGCTGTGAATAAGACACATATTCATATAACATAATTTCGAATCACAAGTACTATCACCACTAGAAATATTGCTTTTTCCTCCTGAATCACCCCGCCTATTACCAAACTTTCTCCTCGTAACAGCGCAGTGCTTAAGACATTGCTCATCCTTCACTGGTATCTTGCCCATTCCTTTTCGGGATAGGGCTTCCACTAAGTTATGGTAAACTGCTGAAGGAATTCGTTTCTCTGCTCCTATTGTTAACAGCGACGAGTGGAATTCGGCCGAGTAGATCTGGCATGCTACTGTTACTCTAGCTTATCCCAAAACCTTTGAAGTCTGAGCTTTGGAACTCGTTCGATTGGACGCAACTCGTTTCGCCCACCCATCTTCATTGCACAGATCATGTGTTCTTTCACTTCCATTGCGTCAGTAACGTTATTATGTGTCATTCGGGCAAGGCAACTTCGACACGTAATAAACAGAACAGTCAGCAAGAAACACACTAGTGGTGAGTTTCCGTAGTTACTGGGCTACTGACAGAAAGAAAAGGAAAAGAAAATGAATTGGGATGAAAACCTTGTGATTACCAAAGCCACCATATATATATATATATATATATTTCGTACCCCATCCAACGTTAAAAAACAAGGGGCCCCCACATATATATAATGGTAAAACAGGTAGCCCCCGCACAAGACGTACTCTTTCCGACACTCCGGAAGTTGCATGTCTTCCAACCTCGTTTATCTCCTATTCTGTAACCTATGCTCCGCCTTCTACGTTGGCGAAACCCAAACATACCGCATCAAACCCCATACCTGAACACACTTCCTATCACGCCTGCACCTTTGAAGAAAACCTTTCGAGTCAGAATCCTTAAAGTCCTGAACCCTGACTCAACTGCCACAGTTAGAAAGAGATGGGAGCAGACGTACATCTCTATCCTTTCCGCAAACCATGAACCCGACCTCAACTCCCTGTAACTCCCTGCAGCGTAGTGTCTTCTCCTTCTTCCTTTCTCTTCGTTGTTCCGTCCCTGTTGCACTTTTACTCTATTTTTCTACATTGTTTCTTTGTTCTTCCCTTCTTCTTCATTATTATTATTTCCCTCTACCCTCTGATTCTGCACCCTCTTATTCCTTCAGGAAGGCCCTTACCTGCTCCTAGTAACATTCGCACTTTCTTCTCCAATTGTTGTTTTCCCCGTCCCATCTAGTCATTTTCCCGCCTCCATAACCTGGCTACACTATCACCCTGCTTTCTGCTGACAACATGGTGTTCCCTTAACACCAGTCCCGCACCTGTCCATTCC
The DNA here is from genome assembly GCA_022664845.1 of Lepisma saccharinum. Lineage (NCBI taxonomy): Eukaryota > Metazoa > Arthropoda > Insecta > Zygentoma > Lepismatidae > Lepisma > Lepisma saccharinum. Next base: position 34,878 of record JAGDQP010009111.1, read on the forward strand.
CTCTCCTACCAGTTGAAAACGCTATTGCGAAACGTACTACTTTTATATTGTGTTTGTGATGTTATTGTACAACTGTCTCTCTCAAGAATCTACAATGTAAGTATCCTTTTTTTCTACCTGTTTTACCAATATAAATATATATTAAAAAAATTATATACGTAGTCCAAAATTATAGCACTTTCAAGAGTGTTTCGAGATCACTTCACACTCATTATCTAGGAAAAGATTGCGTACACATTAAATAAGTATTGGACCATAATGTCGGACAAGGGCTGATGAAAAAGTGAACAAGTGAGAACTTTATATCATATGCTACCTGATACCTGAAACATGATACTTAATACTCTACTACATTTCATACCAAAGGGGAAACTGATTTTCTACACAACGATTTTGAACATTTTAAACTGAACTTAACATACCTTTCACTTCGTCCGTAAAGCAAAAATATTTTGTGGTATTGTGTACAACTGATGGCATCTGCTTTTTCGCAGCATCTGGTGTCTCTTTTTCTATTCCTGCAATTTAATTGTGAACAGAATTAGATTGGCAAATAACAATAAAGAAGGTGTTACACATCGTTGTAAGTAAAACACTAACTCTAATGTGTATAGTAGTTATTGTGAAACTAGTATCTCAGCAACAGTCTGCTCAATTTACGTAAAATCAGGAATCATTTATTAAATAAAAAAAAAAGTATTTCATTAAAAGAAATATCATTTAGGTATATGCTGAAATGTTGTTAACAGGGTTTAATTTTGCAACTCTCCCTTCAGATTCGTAATCAGCGACCCCAAAAATCATGAGAATTATATGCATCTTGATTGTAACATGATATACAGGCTGTTTCACCAATAGGGGTGTCAATAGGGGATGAAGGGGGCTACATTTTGCAACTCTGACTTCAGATTCGTAATCAGCGACCCAAGAAACCCCCGAGTACAGATTTTGAGATCATTTACTTGAGTTTTTGACTTTGGGCCAGTTTTTGGTATCGGCCGCACTGTGCAACGTGAGGAAAGTGCTCTTTTGAGAAGACCAAAACCACAGAACACTTAGGACTCGCATCTGAAGATTTCACTGGTATGTCCCGAAATGGGATAGTTGTGATTCCAATGGTTATTTCCATTCAGTGACAGAATGCACGTCTAGATGCGGAAGTATGTGATGAGGCCTTGTCTTGGAGCACGCGGACCACATGTACGTCATTTCCATACAAATGAGACAAGTCTTCTGTATAAACTGGGGTCAGTATGTGTTGGTGATAGTATTGGAAGTTAATTTTGCAGTTGTCGTCCATCTTGCGCAATGTCAATTTGCTCTGATAAGTGTATCCTGCCATCACCATAAATCCCTTTGAGTGTGCTTCTCTGAATTGGCAGATGAACTCAGGACGGTGTTGATCGACAGATTTGTACGTAATTAAGCGAATGTGATCACAGTCGGACAGATACATTTATGCTTCATTTAGGGTCTCCGCACACTTCCATTTGTCACCGGATAAATGGTCTTCATAGAGCTGCCTGCAGTTCGTTTTGCGTTCACTACAATGGACCTCAGTTAGGTAATGCCCCCGCCTTCCGGAGATGTAGTTTGTCACGCACGGTGTGGTTGACAGTTCTCTAGGACACATACACTTGGTGGTGGGTTTTTCTAAAGGGATATCTGCCGTAACCTCCATTTTGTTTGCACTATTTGTGAATTCGGAAAACGGAATATTTGGCATGAAAAAGTGCCACTATGTATCTTTCCCAAAAGCAGTTCACTTTCGGAGCCATGCTGCGCTTAACCAACACACAGCACGTGAAACACTGCTCAATGGTTGCCTCTCCACGGTGACCTTCAACCGGTCCGGATCAGCCCATTATCTCCAGAGGGGTGGAGTTTCCAATTTAGCCACATACTTGCATACAATATTTTATTTGTAAATAACGCGTTACATATTAACTCTACACTATGAACGCATGGTGAAATACAGCAGTGAGTGTCACAAGCTAGTGCTTAATCATAATCAGTTACCGGATCCACTATGATTAAACATCAGGGAATGCTACGTACAGATACAGAGTGGTTCCGTTCAAATATACCAACATAATATACACTGGTTCGAGCAAAATAAAAAGAAATGAAAAGGACAATGCAACAAAGCAAAATAATGAAAAGAAGAATCCTTACATGGAAGATACTGGTTGCCAGGTAGTAAAATACTGTAACAAAATAGCCCACGGTATACACAACATGTCTTTCAAAACATACAACAAGTCAGCACATTAAAACTTTCGTTACGACTGGAAACAAACTCTGAAATTCTAGACATAAAGCACTCAGGGATACAACGGGTAATTAATATTCAGAAGCAAATACAGGGCTACATCGTGGGTGAAACGTGAAGTCAAATTTTCATAAAACTATCACGTCATTTTTAATTTGGAGATCTTATACAATAATTGGAAAGGGTAATAGATGCAATACAGAAACGTTGATCCTCATAGCACCCAACAGTGCAGAAGTTCCAGAATTTTTACAGAGTATACGCTGTGAATCTTTTAGCTTACGAATATTTAAGCGGCGACTGTTTCCATCAAATTTTAATTCATGTTTCTATATAGGGATGAAATAATTTAATTTCTACGAAAACATAAAAGGCAATTATATATATATATATATATATATACAGATGCTTATCAGAATAATGGAAACACCTGAACGAAAGTGCAACTTACCAGATTAATATGGTGTCGGGCCACCTTTCGCCTTCAGAACAGCCTTGATGCGACGTGGGATGGAGGCATAGAGGTCGTGAATGGAAGCAAGTGGAATATTACACCATTCCTCGTGCAGGGCATCGACCAGTTCTGTGAGAGAGGATGGAGGTGGAAATCGTCGCCGGAGTCGTGTTTAGAAGATGGACCACAGATGTTCAATTATGTTGAGATCTGGGGATTGGGCGGGCCAGGGGAGGTGTTGAACTTCATCCCGATGTTCCTCAAACCACGCTGCAACAACTCCAGCTGTGTGAATGGGTGCATTATCATCCTGGAATATGGCGTCATTGTCCGGGAACAACATCCGGACCATAGGATGCAAGTGGTCTCCTAAAATTGCGACATAATCGTTGGCAGTGATGCGTCCGCGAAGTGTGACCACAGGACCCAATGAAAACCATGATATTGCGGCCCACAGCATCACCGTGCCGCCGCCATGTTTCACAGTTGGGCGGAGACACTGCAGATCATACGC
>JAGDQP010009111.1:38517-60513 GCA_022664845.1 Lepisma saccharinum
GTAGCGCGTAGATATCCGGAACTTGAAATAATAATAACTGAATAGTGTGTAAGTACAAGGTGGGATCGTGGATGGAAATGTGTTGAAAATGTAGAGGAAAAGGGGAGCTTAGAGTTATTGAAGGTTAAGGCCAGGTTTTATTTTCGCGCTCAAACCGTGAATAAAGGCATTCTCCCACAGACGGCGTTATGAGGTGCTGATCGTAGGGGGTAAAATGTGGATTATGGCAACCAAGAAAGATAGATCAAAATTGGAATTGTGGGACTCGATGTGCAAGGAAACTGGGGCATCCGGTTTGTTGATAGTACAGAAGTGACGATGGTTATTAATTCGAATGTTAAGAGCACAACTTGTTTCCCCCACATAAAGGTGGATGTTGAAAAATTAATCTAGGTTTGGTGGGGAATATTGATCTTGTGTCTGGGTCAGATTGGAGAATGTAGAAATTAGAGTGTAGGATTTGTTTGACCTTGGTTAGTTTAGGAATGAACTGGGTGATTAGAGCCGGTGGGTTGGATTTTTGAGTGGGTTGAGTGTGTGAGGATGCACGGCGGATCTGTTTGGTTACAAGGTTAGAAGGGTAGCCTCAGCTGACTAGAGCCTCCTGGAGGAGTTGGTTGTAAGTTTCAGCAGCAGAGGTGGTGGAATTCAGGCGTTGTCCTCTGACGGCAAGGGAGAAAGGAATCGCTTTCTTGGTGTGATAAGGATGGGAACTTGAGTAGTGTAAATACTGCATATGGTTGGTAGGTTTTATGTGAACGGAAGTGGTCAGAGTGTTGTTTCTAAGGTGATGTCCACGTCAAGGAATGTGACTTTTTTGTCGAAAATGGACCACGTGAACTGGACAACATGGAATTGGTTCAGTTTTTCTAGGAATGTCTTGAGACTGGTTTCACCATGAGTCTATAGCATCATTATATCGTCCAAGAATCTTACCCAGAGTAGAGGGGTCAAAGGTTGAGTTTGCAGGAAATAATGTTCGAGTTTTCCCATAAACAGATTAGCATAAGAAGGTGCCATTCTCGTACCCATGGCTGTACCTCGGATCTGAAGGTAGTGTTTGTCGTCAAAGGTGAAGGTGTTACATGTGAGAACTCGGTTGGCCAGGTTAAGAAGGAAAGTTGTGGTTGGGCTATGCGGTTTAGGTCTCTGGTTAAGGAAGAATTCCATAGCTGCTAGGCCATAAGCATGAGGAATGTTGGTATATAAGGAAGTAACATCTATGGTGCAAAGCAGTATGTCAGAAGGAAGAGGCGGTAATTTATGGATGATTTCTAAGAAGTGGTAGGTGTCACGTATGTAGGCAGGCAGCGCTTGAACATGTGGTTGAAGGAAGGACTCAACGAGAGCTGAAATGCGTTCAGTAGGGGAATTATAGCTGGCTACAATAGGTCTGCCTGGGTTACCTGGTTTGTGGATCTTCGGTAATAGGTAAAAGGTTGGGGTACGTGGACTGTCCAGGATTAGGTATTTTATGGGCATTTCAGATATACTCTCACGAGGACCATTAGCGGTAATGAAATCGGAAATTTTCTGTTTGTGGGTGTAGGTTAGGTCTGTGGTGGTGCGCTTGTAGGTGTTGGGATCGGATAGTTGGCGGTAAGCTTCCTGGAGGTAGTCAGCCTTGTCTAAGACTACTGTAGTGAACCCCTTGTCCGCTGGGAGGACCATTATGTCATGGTTCTCGCGTAGTGCTGCAAGGGCTTTGCGTTGGTTATGGGTTAGGTTAGGTTGGTTGGCCCTCTGATGTGAGAACTCACTATTGGTGCTGGCAGAGATAATGGAGGAAATGTAACGTTTTAGGGGATGGCTGCTCGGAAGTGGAGGTGGGTCCATGTTTAAGGGAGGGCGGAAGCGCTCAAGGCTAGTATGTAGCTTATTGGAAGGTGTGCCTGGAACAAGTGGATTTTTGGCCCCAAAATAGCGTCATCTTAGTCCGCGGGCAAAGAAAAGGATATCTTTTAACAACAGGAAGTGGTTGTACGGCTTGGAAGAGGAAAAAGTAAGTCCTTTAGAGAGGATGCCAGCTTCAGATTCAGTAAGGTTGTGGCTGGATAGGTTTACGATGGAGGTAGCAGTGGAATTTCCCGGGCGGTCCGGTATTTCTGAGGACTGGGTAGTGAGTGGAAATTGTTTATTATTACCGAGTGGTTGAGTTATGGGAGTAGGTAATAGTAATGGTGGTTCTGCAAGTAAGGAAACTTGGTGCTCTTTGTGTGGGAGAGGAAGAGGCACGGCACATCCGGTTTGAAAAGCACGGCGACGGAGGAGAGATAACTTATTCAAGTGTTTCTGGTTAATTGAGGAGTATAGATAACGGGCCTAGGTATAAACGGTGCAAATTCTATTATGCCAATCATGGGAGGTCAACAAAAGGATTTTTGTGACAGACTGTATGTTGGTCAACAGGTTGTGGGAGAATGCCTTTATTCACGGTTTGAGCGCGAAAATAAAACCTGACATTAACCTTCAGTAACTCTAAGCTCCCCTTTCCTCTACATTTTCAACACATTTCCATCCACGATCCCACCTTGTACTTAAACGATATTGAGTTATTATTATTTCAAGTTCCGGATATCTACGCGCTACAGCAGTCAGTTGTTCTCCAGTTTTGATGTTCTGTCCGCTACGTGTCGCCACTGTCTCTTCAAACTTGTACTTTGTTAACACGTGAACTTCGCTCTCTTCCTCTCTACTTGAAAAAGTGTGAATACACGAAATATAGTGACTTTTTTTATGTATACATGTGAAAAGGTGTGATCTAATGTGGTAGTAAGTTGTAAGTAATCCTTTTTTCTCCTACATTTGTCTTAAATTTACCTTATATATAAAAATATAAAAGATCGTAAACAAGGTAGAAAAAAAGGATACTTACATAGTGAAATTTTGAGATAGGAGCACACGAACTTCACAAACACTATAGAAAATTAGTACATTTCGCAACAGCGTTTTCAACTGGTAGAAGCGGGAATGGAGAGAGCGGGCAGGTGTTAAGGAAACGCCATACTGTTAGCAGAATGCAGGATGACTGTGTGGCCAGGTTATGGAGGCGGGAAAATGTCTAGATGGGACGGAGAAAACACGAAGGTTACTAGGAGCAGATAAGTAAGGAGCTTCCTGAAGGAATAAGAGAGTGCAGAATCAGAGGGGATGGGAAAAATAACAATAATAAAATGAAGAAGTAGGGGAGAACAAAGAAACAATGTAGAAAAATAGAGTAGAAGTGCAACAGGGACGGAACAACGAAGAGAAATGAAGAAGGAACAGACACTGCGCTGCAGGGAGTTACAGGCAGTTGAGGTCGGGTTCATTGTTTGCGGAAAGGATAGAGATGTACGTCTGCTCCCATCTCCTTCTAACTGTGGCAGGTGAGTCAGGGTTCAGAACTTTCAGAATTCTGACTCGAAAGGTTTCGTCAAAGGTGCAGCCGTGATAGGAAGTGTGTTCAGGTATAGGGAGGTGCGGAAGTTGGGATTTGGAAGATAAGCGATGATTGTTGATGAGGTATGTTAGAAGAGTTTGGGTTTCGCCAACGTAGAGGGATAGGTTACAGAGTACGAGGTAAACGAGGTTGGAAGACATGCAACTGCCGGAGTGGATGTTTGGCTCAAGAACAATCGACTTGAGACAGACGTTCACATCAAACCTACCAACAGTATGCAGTATTTCTATTTCAATAGCTCCCATCCATATCATACCAAACGCTCTCTTCCATACGCTCTTGCTGTCCGGGGCTCCCGCATCTGTTCCTCTGATGACTTGCTCCAAAACTATTTCAGAAACCTCTCCTCAGCTCTCACTGACCGTGGATATCCCAAACATCTCATCCGTAAACAACTGGACCGTGCCTGTAATCATCCCAACTCCAAACAACCTCCACGCGTAGCTTCCTCCGCTCCTAATCTTCTCACGCAGTACCACCCGAACATTCTGGTCCTCCAAAAGCTCCTCAAACTGGCACACCCCATACTCACTGCGCCACCTGAAACTGAAAGAGTTTTCCGTCGTGCCTCAAAATTGTCTACCGCAGACCTCCGAATCTCAACACGATTCTCACCAGAACTGGACCTATCCTGTCTCCTCCCCACCAAACCTGGCAAGTGCAGTAGACCCCGCTGCAAAACCTGTCCTATTTTTGATCCCAGTCTTTCCTTCGTACATCCTGTCACTCACAAGAAGACGTACTCTTTCCGACACTCCGGTAGTTCCATGTCTTCCAACCTCGTTTATCTCCTACTCTGTAACCTATGCTCCGCCTTCTACGTTGGCGAAACCCAAACTCCTCTAACATAACGCATCAATAACCATCGCTACTCTTCCAAGTATCAACTTCTGCACCTCCCTATACCTGAGCACACCACGGCTGCACGTTTGACGAAACCTTTCGAGTCAGAATTCTGAAAGTCCTGAACCCTGACTCACCCGCCAGTTAGAAAGATGGGAGCAGACGTACATATCTCCAGATCAAGTGCTGAAGTCGGCTCGTCAAACAATAAAATTTCCGGTTTCATCATTAATGCCCTTGCTATCGCAATGCGTTCGCAATGTATCCTTTCCGAAAACAATGAACCCGGCTTCAAATGCCTGTAGCTCCCTGCAGCGCAGTGTCTTCTCCTTCATTTTTCTTATTTGTTCCGTCCCTGTTGCACTTCTACTCTATTTTTCTACAATGTTTCTTTGTTCTCCCCTCCTCCTTCATTATATCTCCCCCTCCGCTCTGGTTCTACACCCTCTTATTCCTTCAGGAAGCCCCTTACCTGCTTCTAGTAACCTTCGCACTTTCTTCTCCATTTGGTGTTTTCTCCGTCCCATCTAGTCATTTTCCCGCCTCCATAACCTGGCCACACTGTCACCTTGCATTCTGCTGACAATATGGCGTTTCCTTAATATGTCCCGCACACCTGTCCGCTCTGTCCATTTTCTTTCCTACCAGTTGAAAACGCTATTTCGAAACGTACTATTTTCTATAGTGTTTGTGAAGTTCGTATGCTCCTACCTCAAGATTTCACTATGTAAGTATCCTTTATTTCTACTTTGTTTACCATCTTATATATATATATATATACACATATACACCAGTGAGGCAATAACTATAAAATGATATGCATAACTTGTTCCACTGAGAGGAAGAAGAAACAAGGAGATTATTGAGACTTTCCCACAACAACGAATCATCTATATCAGTTAACTATCAAGTACAATTCTATTTTCTATATTCAGCCTGAGGGCGCCCAGACATCCTGTTTTTAACGAGACTGTCCTGTTTTCGTTACATGTTCCGGCAAATTACTAACGGGACGCCAAATGTCCTGTTTTATCCTGCTACAAATAAATCGACGATTTTGTTCACTTTACTTAATAAGTGTTGTTTCGGCTGAAATAGTTTACTGGCGGCACATAGTAGATAAGAGGAACGCATTCACTGAATCGTGATTTAAACTATCTTTCACAATTAACTGCTTACCGAAGCAGGCAAAAACATTAACAAAGGAGATGTGACGTATTCCATGTACTTAAAAATGTAGACATTGAGTGTAAGAACATTGAAGTGTTTGTGAGCTGTTGCCAGGCAGAAATGCTGCAGTTGAAAGAATCTTTTAATTGTAAATCCTCTATGGGATCATCAGAGGAATCGTTTTGTAGCAGAAGGAGACAAGCAATTGTAGTTGTCAAGTCTCATTTTCAAGATCTTAGTTGTAAACAATTTTATAATTTATTTTTAAATAATCCTAAGCTCTTGCAAGATAATCATTTACCAGAAAAATACATGGTACAAAGCAATGTTTCTTGTTCTAAATTCAACGTCTCAGATTACGTAATTTATTTACTTATTTATTATTAAGTTTCAGATACAGCTGGAGTTGCCATTTTACACAGAAACAAAATAACATTGCAACAAACTAAATAACATCACTATAGACTAAATAACATGAATTAAATTTTAAATAACACATAACACAGCAATTGATATGAATAACATAACCATTATAATACACAAGAAGAATAACTCAGATATTGGTATTTAGCTTTCGATGGAAAGTGTTTTCAGATCCGAAAATATCAATACTTGAATCAAGATTATTGTACATAATTACTAGTCTATGGAATAAGGAGCGCTGCAGTATACTTAGCCTAGGCGTGGTACAATGAAGGAGGTTATTATTTCTGGTTATTCGCAAGGGAACCCGGAAGTAAAATTTAGATATCAACTCTCCAGTTCTAAAATTCCCGTTAAGTATCAGTACATCAAATCTGCCTGTTTGCGACGAGAAGAGGGAACGTGGAGACCAAGAACGGATAATAACTCTGGTTTGCTTAAGCTACGTACTGATGATATTCTTCTTTTGACTATAGCAAGAAAAAAGTTCAGAACAGAATCAATATGAGACAGATTAGAAATATTAGCCATGTTCCAAATTGGGGAGCAATATTCAATTTTAGGGGAGATGAAGGTTTTGTAGGACATACTCAATGAATGAAGGTCCTTAATTTCTGTAAATCTATAGAGAAGATCAAGTAAGCGCATAGAACTGTTAGTTATAGAAGTCACGTGATCAGCAAACAGAAGTTTGGTACAGCAAGAAGAACAGGAATCAAATCCCATCTGCCTATATCATTGGAGATAATCCTATTGCTAAAGTTTCTTCTCAAAAAGACCTTGGAGTGGTATTTGATTCCTCTTTAAAGAAATAGTAAAAAAAGAAGATTTTGAGGGATTTATTTTGAAGTTCCACGTATTACACCAGTCCAAGAGGTCAGAGATGGAATTTTGGAGATCAGCAACATCCTGTAATGATCTGATTTCTCAAAATAATTTACAGTCGTCAGCAAAAAGAAGAATTTTGGTTTTAGATGACGAGAGATAAGATGGGAGATCGTCCATATATAGAAGGAAAAGTAGAGGACCCAAAATACTACCTTGAGGTACACCAGAGAGAACGGGAACAAAATTAGAAGATGACCCAGAAAGAACAACACATTGTTCGCGGACAGTGAGATAGTCTCGCAATAATGAACGGAAATTACCATGGATTTGAATCGGTGAGTTAATTTATAAAGAAGAAGATTACAATCAATTCTATCGAAAGTCTTACTAAGATCAAGATAGATGACATCAAGTTGTGTGTTATTGGACAGGGATTGGGTAGCATCTGAGAGTAACAAGGATAGTTTGGTAAGACCAGGAAGAAAGCCATGTTTAGCAGAGTCTAGATAGGGTGAGACAAAAGTATAAAGTCTATCTTTGATGATTCTTTCACACACTACAAACAAAATAGATAAAAGAGAAATGGGTCTGTATGAAGAGACATGGGTTTTATCTCCAGATTTCAGAACGGGTATTGTTAAAATGTAAATGTGCACGTTTGTATCAAGTCGATAGTTAGGCCTATTACTTGATTAAACATCTTCAATCAGGACCAGGGCCTAGTTCTGTAGGTACCACCGGCATATACGTGGTGTGACTGAAGAAAAAAACCCGAAAACCCCAGTCAGGATCGGCGGCCGCTAGGATTGTTCCCAGGACCTTCCGATTACTAAGCCAACCTTCTAAAAACTGAGCTACACGTCCGCTCGTTCTTTGGATTCTGACAGCAATTTCCATGCTGATACCGAACTTAATCCCTTCAATGTAAAAAGTAAATACAATCTCAACCTTGGGAAAAATAAACATTTTGCTTTTACAAAAAAGTCATACTTAATGTCACGTTTCACCGACAACTTTAAGAACGGATCAGCACCACTGATGGTCAAGAATTCAGATAAAATTTTGCAGGTTTTTTTTTTTTTTTTTTAGCTCCTCAAGAAAATTTTATTATTGTGAGTATGATGGTTTTTCCTTGGACTCTCCAGTTACGCCAGAGCGTATAAACTGCAAATTACTACAAATTAAGGAATCAATTGCATAATATAATAATATTCTAAAATTACCTTTGTGCACTTTTGAAAGAACTGTGAGAATGTCCACGTCTTCTTTCAGATGCTCTTTTAGATGTTTTACATATATGCCTTCCTCTTCTCTTTCGTAAGCTCCCATATAACTTGTTGTAGCATAAGCTTGAATTAAATTTCTCTCGGACTGATAACTAATAACTTCAGTTATTTCTTCGTGGATGGAAGGATTCTCATTCCTGAAACAGTCAATGTTAAGACTTATTATAGTTTAACAATTACATATTTCCCCATGCAAAAACATTATAATTATTTTGAAAGGGATAAAGGCATGGCACCCTGTTGCATGGTTTAATAGTCAAAACTACAAGTTTTCCAGGTCAACGGACATTTTGGGACATAAGAAATCGTCAGTGCCAGTGGCGCATTTAGATATAGGCCGTATAGGACTGGGCCTAGAGTGGCAAATTTTGAGAACGGCGGAAATTTCTAGACTCTCGTTTCATGTTTCTTAGATGCCGAACCTACATGGCAAGTAACGAAAATGAATACAATCCATCAGTTAGTTTTAAAACTGACTTATGACACTATCTTGCACCGTCTCTCACTTAAAATGAGTTTAAGAAAAGTATCGTAGGAAAAACCTCTCGAAGGAGTTTCTCACAACGATGCTTTTGATATGAGAAGTGGATGTCGTAAAAAAGAAAAGTTCAACACTTTTCGACTGATATTGAACCTGAATTTGTAAAAGAATGCCTGCACTTCAGAACGCACCTGAAATCAAGTGGTTTGGAAAGGAATACATTCCTATAACCTTCACACTCGACATCAATCCCTACAGTGCATATATCCTAATCTGGACACTGCTGTTACGATTTTTCTGTGCAAGATGACAACGAATTGCTCAGCTGAATGATCGTCTTCTACACTCAAAAGGTTGAAGGGCTACCATATAATAACTATGACAAAAGGAAGGCTCAGCATCTGTCAGGTCTACAAATTGAAAGTGATATTACAAGGACCCTGGACTACGAAAATAAATATATATAAAAACCTTCGCTGAGCGAGCGGCAAGATGCAAAATATTCTAGGATATCTGAGTGGAACACAATATAAATTCAAGATGGCGTCCGCCGATATCATCAATGTTCAATGCGTTGTGCTGTATCACTGGATAATGTCTAAGACAAACCTCAAATTTTGGTATTAAGTATTTTCATTGTTAACTTTGAAGTAGAGTCTATCTGAGATGAAAATGACTTCTGACACTGTCATCTTTGGGCAAAACCCGCAGTTCAAGATAGCATCAGACGTAACGTCACTGCTCAACGCCTTGTGTCATATGATTGAATTATACAGAATGTCTGTTGTTTTTCTTCATAATTACTTTAGGATGCCAATATAATATTTCAACTCTTTCTTGATGTGCTCATAAAGTAAGTTTTTTGATAAAAGAGGTAAAGGCAAAGAAAGAAAGTGACTGGCATACGATCCTCGATTTGATTCTCTACTTCTTCGTCGCAGGGCGCAATAACTACCCTCGCTACGTCCTAATGCACCTCAGGTCCATGAAAAGATATCCTTGTCCTACTGAGGATCGTTTTCTTAAAGAGAAGTGTCATGCTGCATAACCCTGGGTTCCGGAATGCTTTGTGGATCGATATATTCATCAACGCATCATTCATGAGATAAAGTGACATGCAAGGCGGAATCATCGTCCTTATCCTCACTTAGTCCCGAAAGTCTGAGAATATAATAAGTTTGCATATTTGCGCCAAACTTGAAAATAACTTGCAACTCGTGTGTGAAGACAGTAAAGATACAATACAAGACAAGCACAAAGAGGAAATGAAGGTTAGATTTTCATCAGATGTTGTGGACAGGATGGAGAGACTAAGCGGTCTAATCGACCCTCTGAATCCCAGGACTGATTCAGAATACATTGTAAACATAGCGAATCGGGTGATGATGCCATCAATGGTTTTGTCACTATGCTTTAACGATCGAAAGGAAGCAAATGCAAACTTTTGAGCATCAAGCTTTCTCTTGCCAATACCAAAACTCGCTATGCTTGGATTCAAAGCAAATACAAACACTTCAGTTGGCTCAAATAAGATATTCCGTGACAGTGGCCTCATTTATCCCCGAATAATTGGATTGCAGGATAGCTCTCGAACAGCAGCTATGAAGCATGTTCTCACTTATGAGCTAGAACTAGTGCCAATGTGAATGTTTATAGCCAATGGCGTATTTATTAATGATAATAAACGCCAATGCTAAATATATTCATGATACCTTGGCATATTTAGGAAAATGATGCTCTTGATGCAATTAACTTTTCAGACGTGGAGTTCTCACTTTTTAAAACTTTCTACATAAAGCCAGCTACAGAACAATGCGACAGAAGGGTTGAAAGAGCCAATAAGATGCAACAGATAATTTAATCTCAACCACATTCTTTTAAGTATGAAAGCGCGCTTGGAAGAAAATAGGTTTAAAAATATATCTTTGTGAATACAATAAAGTTGACTGTTTCACTATGCCCCTTCAAGATGACTGCTACAATTGTCATCTTGAAAATTTCGAACTGACAAAGATGACTAACAGAGTAGTATTTCCTGTTCTCTGTTTCCGAGATATTGCACGTTATCCTGTTATATAGTTCAGAGTTGACCAGTGACATTATCCACGGTCGCCATCTTGAATTATGGTAGTTACCCACGGGTGATAAGGTGTCATCAATTATTTTCCTTTCAAATAGACCCTACTTAAAAATCCTAAAAAAAAAAAAACTAAAAAAAAACCCTTAATACCAAAATTTGGGTATAACATATGACATTAGAGTGACGTTATTGGCAGACGCAACCTTGAATTGTGGGAGTTTCTCTAGGGTGACAAAATATCATCAGCCACGTTTATCTTAAATAGATTCTACTTCAAAGCTACTAACGATAAAAGCACTTAATACCAAAATTTAGGTGTGTTAAATGACATTTTTCAGTCATATTGCGCAATGCATTGAACACTGATGGTATCGGCGGACGCCATCTTGAATTGTGGGAGTTGTCCAAGGGTGAAAAGGTGTCATCAACCATTTTCGTCTCAAATAGACCCTACTTAAAAGTTATCAAAAATAAAAAAAAAAAACTTTATACAAAAAATTTTGAGTATGACCCCTCGGCTGCCGGACTAGAAATAAGTTATTCATGTACATCAACATGCTCATTAAATAAGAGAAGCGATACTTTCTGCGGAAATACTTTAATACGCTATTGATCAATGCACCTTATTAATCCAATATCACCAGTAATAAAAATAATGAAAATAAAAGCAGCAATACACAACATATTGCAGTCCTGAACTTTTCTTCCTGGTTTTTCATTTAGAATTAGTTACCAAGCTTTGAGTACACATATTCGACACAATCGAAACATACTGTGGATGTTCCCTGTACCCAAGCATCCAGTTGTCAGCGTTGCCACCCTATTTTAAAATTCAATTTTTAAAACGGCCTCCTTAATGTTATGTACCAATAGATATTCCTATACTTCCAAAAAATCGTGGGGGGAGCAGCGGAACGTGGCTATGTTATGATATGCCTTGAAATAATACTTCTCAACGCCATATTGCAACAGACTCATTAGAAGAAGCATATATGTAATGCTTGTTTACAAGAGTATTCATTATGCATTTATACAACGCTTTTGAAATACGTATATAACATAAAATATTTATTGTTACGCTGCATCTATCCGCATATATTTTCACAGTATGGGTCGAGGTTTGGAGCCCGGAGCATGAGGGAGCAATGCTACCAAGTTTTTATAATGAAACACAACGTACTAGTAAACGCAAACATATATCTTTGCCCTTGAATAGAAGCAGGTTATTTCCCGGGATTTTGAGCTAAAGATAATTGATTTTTGCGGACGGTAATTATGATCAAAAATAGATATCTTCCTTGAATAATACCGTAATTAGAAATTAACGTATTGTATATACGGGATGAGAGCATACTCCGGTAAGTATTCATAGTTTTTCAATTTACAGTAAAGATGTCTTCGAAGTTGTATTATCTCTAGAAACTTAAATTCTTCCTATAATTCAAAATATTTCTTCAGTTCCTTGGAAGTTTTATTAGTATTTTATTACAAACTATACCAAATAACCACAGTCCATATGTTCTTAGTTAATTCCTTATGTTTGTCAGGGTGAAGATATAGGAAGTATAGCAATGTGGCAGTAAATGCATAAATTATCCCATCATTTGCCTCGTAAGACTGTAGGAAAGCACAGGAATAGTAAATTGGGATGGATGTGTGACAGCTTAACTCCAATCCTGCTGATTACATTGATTATCTGCAGCGTAAAGCATTAAATACTTGCTATGAAAAAAAAAAAAATAATAATAATAAAAATAAAAAATAAATAAATAAAATAAAAAGAACTAAAAAACTTCACAAAAAAGTTTTTACACAACACAAAGCACACTTCTACATTATTTCTGAAAACTTACTTTCTTCTTATACAGTAAATCTTTCAAAAATAATGATTAGACAGAACATCCAAAATTACATGCTCTATAATGAATATTGGGCGAAACCATCTATATCTTCGTAGTAAACACAGACCCTTTAATTTAAAAGAAGGAACTCACTTGTCAGGTACTTTCAAGCACATATCTAGGATAATCACGAAAAGCTGCGGATTCGTCTGCAGTACATCCCGAATCACCTCTTTTTCACATAAACTATCAGTCTTTCTGAATTTCTCAGGACTTGGTGCATCAACTGGTAGCATATATTTCTCCTGAATTTCAAAGCCATGTCCAACGAAGTAAAACAAACCTACAATTAGATCCAAGAAACAATTTTACGTCAAGCTGTCAATTATATAGTTTGTTTTGAGAGGATTTTAAATATATCTAAAGAAGCGACTGTCTAGATTCATCATATTATTTTATTACAATTTACTTGCTTGGTGTAGATTCCTATTTCCTTAGAAGAAATGATAACATGTAGTCATCTTTATTCTCAACATTTCATACTAACTCGAGTTAGCATTTTCTATGACGAAATACAAGCTTACAGTTTATCACTACGTAACTACTATAGTAGTCTCCGCCCATCTACGGCATTTTTCAACATACTTTATTATAATTACGAGAAACTATATTTCTGATTTCTATATTTTTTCTTTTAGGGGAAAAAAGGTGGGGTGAGAGCAATCTAATCTTAAGGGAACATGTTATACAATATTGTAATTGATGATTCTATGTAGAAAGGGCACATAATGCAAGGGGAAAGTATTGATTGTGTTTTCTTTTTCCGTAGAACTCTTGAACTACTATAGCATTATTTTCCCGAACAGATCAATGTGTCACGTTCCTGCTTTAAACTTTGCTTTACAGAAAATTGCTGTCCACTTAAGTCAATATAAGAAATATATATATGTATGTTATGGAATTTTAAGGAGAAAGAGAAAAATGTTCTTTTGCCTCTTAAGTATTCATGTTATGTGACAGAAGTAATTTCCAATTAAAGAAACCCAATATCTCCATCCATGTTACGTTCCCTATGGGAAGCGTGTTTATTTATACTGAGATCTAAATGTTTGTGCTCCTGAGAGTATAAGGTAGACCAAATAAGAAAATAGAAGACATGTTCTGGCAATGTAAGGTTTTGTGTTTGCCTTTGGTCGTTACATAAAAACTGCTTGACTCACCTGGTTAAGGCGTTGCTGTTCTCGGCTTCGATGTTACAACTGAGCTACGGCTCTGATCAGTCAAATATGTATAACTCTGTCTACCGAACTAACTTGTCGCAGAGTTCGAGAATAAAGTCTTAGAACAGTTTCTTAACTACTATCAGACTGTTCTGGCCGATTATGGCGGCCTGCTTGTTAACAGAGAGTAAAACACAACTATCACTGATCGACTGACACTCACTCTAATTAACTGATCAACTGTGTCTTCTTTACCTTAAACACACCTTTTTGTCCTATTTCGTTTAGCAAGAGCATTCTCCTAAAAACCCTGAGATCTGCACGATGCAATTGTACCCGAGAATTAGGTGCTTATTCTCATAAAATTCTGGGTCCTGCTCGCCCAAACATTCTAAGTGATGAAGTCAAGCAGTCATCAAGTTATATAATTTTTACAAAACAATTGTCATAATTGAATAACAGGTAAAAAAAACCTGTTTACTTCGGTTGCACATTGTTAGATGGTTACATAAAAGTGTTATGTGCATTGCTTACATAGTTGAGGTTAACATCCTCTTCTCTCATTGATTTGATAGAGTTCTTTCTTGGTACAAAATATGAATAAAAAGTAGGGTGAATTTCCCAAAACCGTAGGGACTCTTACAAATTATATGAACTTCTTACACGACACAAAATTACACACACGCTCCCCAAAACCTACAATCTTTCAAACTGTGGGAATCATTTTTCTATTGGTTTTTGGTTAGAGCTAGGATTTTTATGTAGTATCACATTGCGAAATATGTATCTTAACTACCATAATATGTAGTCAAGGTAAAACATTTAATATCAAATAAACCAAGTATGTACTGTAGGGATAAACATTTACATTTGTTTGTTTTTTCGTGCACATAACGGTGATTTAGTAAGTGAAGCTTTCCATAATTCACCTCACTAACACTTTAATGCACAGTATTTTGCCATATTTCTATGTAGGTTACGTAAAATTGTGTATTTATTGCAGTCAAACATTTATCGGTATATTTCATACATACAAGTAATACAACGGTGATTTAATTACTGATTAATATTCACCTTACTAATAAATTTATGCACAGGTATTTTGCCATATTTTTATGTAGTTTAAGTAAAATATTAATTATCAAATGAACCAAATATTTATTGCAGGGCTAAAGATTAACATTTCGTCCCTTTCCGGCACTAACGCAGTAAACGACATTTTGAAAATTTTACAGGAGCTGAAAAACTGAATTTTTTGATGATTTGTATTTGCTCCTAACACGAAGAGAACTTGGTCTTTGAAACAATCGTTACTACAAGTCATTTTTTCCGTTCATTTGAAACGTTTAAACCGTAAACACAAACGACTAAATACTACATACGACATTCTTGCCCTCAATAAGTCTAATTACCCCCCGAGTAAGCGACATAGCTATCTCGACAACGGCAGATGATAGAAACACGGCGATTAGACCATTCGATGCGCCTTAAAATTCTCAGTCAGAAACGGCAAAAAAGTCAGTTTCGAAAAAAATGTCGCTTACCGCGTTAATGCCGGAAAGGGACGATTTGCTTATATATTAATACATAAAATTACGATCTAATAATGGTTTTGATAATTCATTATCAGTTATTTTGCTCTATTTTCTACGGTCGTGGATTGCCGCCGATCAGAAAGGATATACTTGTATGCTGAAAACATACTTTCAACGTCACAAGGAGCCACTGGGACAAGTGGTCCTGTCATGCTTATTTCGACCCAATTTACTCGAGGGAATGTCTGGGAATCCTTATGTCATTTGGGGAATCCCTTGCGCTTCCAATGCACAATGTTGGAATATGGATTTTTGGACAGACGTTTGAGGTCTTTGACGCTACCATGTCGTCTCAGTTTTCCGGTTGATGGTATTGGAATATCAACCCCTAGGGTTCATTTTCTCACATGTACGGCAGCCTTTAGCGCCGAAACGCAGCACTTGTGCACTTTCGAGGATTTGTACATTCTTTCTTATTTTGATGTCAGAAATCTAATGATGTGGTTTTGTCGGTACTGTTTTGCAACATTCTGGATATACTGACAGTCTTGAGTCCCTCTCTATCCCGTGGGACATTTTTAAATGTAGTTGAAAAGCAATGTTTCGAAAGAAAATTGCATACTACATAGGTTTATCTAAAATAAACACGAAATATGTGACATGGAACAAAATATGTAAAATAACATTAAAATATAATGGTACTAATGTTACAATTCATGAACATTTCTACTTTCTTGTGTCCTACATAACTGCAAATAGAATATGTAATTACATAAAAATCCTAGCTCTATTTATGACTAACTGTTGCTATTTGTATTACCTTAAGCACCGTAAGTTGTTTTATGGCTGGTCTGAGCTGAGGCAAAAAAGAAATTTTAAATCGTTTTTCATGTTTGGACTACCAATTCTAGGAACTTATCTTCAACCTTCAGACGTCAGGCTTTTAATACGGTCTCACACCATTTGTGACATTTATGACCTTTGCTGCGCTTTCTATTTATGGTTACTTTAGAAAGAAACTATTTTGTGATCTATATTTTGTAGATTATACAGTTAGCTCTCTTTTGGAATTTTAACGTGTGTTTCAGGACTTGAATTTTGATATAATGGTATGCTCACACGTACATACACTAATAAGAAATATATGTGCTCTGAAATTAATAAGAAAATAACATATGAGAAAGTGTTTCAATATCAATAAATAAACGTGTAATATCCGAAACTAAATGCAGAAGTACAATTAACGTCTTAGGTTTTAGTTGTAATATACAAAGGTCCGGTTTTTGAATTTTTATTTAAGGCCTTATGGTCGTCATCGGTCCGGTATTGACAGATTATGTTACTTTCCATACTTAGAAATCTCTTCCATTGGTCAATTTCTATGAATCCGAGTGTACTGGAGAAAAATGAAACATAGAAGAAATATTTTCATGGCCTTTAGAGCATCTAGGGGATTCAGCTCGTCTCGTAATTAATCAAAATCTACAAGTGATTTGATAAATTAAAAAGAAAAAAAAAATACGTTTAGAGACAATTTTATAAAATTAGGGAACTTTCAGTGACTATCGGTAAAAAAAAAGTGACTTTTAGATGAAATGGTGAGCTTGAGGCAGCCATATGGTTTACAGTCTACGGTAATCAGCATACGGTTATGAGTTCTGGCGTGGGCAGAATTTTCTAGTATACAATCTGGACACGGTCTTGAGACTATTACTCTCTGGAGTACCACGAAACAAGAAAGATTGAGGGATCTGACAAAAATTTGAAGTAATTTTTTCCGCCATTTCTTGCTCAAGCCTGATTCGCGCAATATCTGCCCTTAGTTGTAGAAGAGCTCCAGCTCCCTATAGCTGCTCAGCTATCACCCTGTTTTATTACTATTATTTTCGTTTATTTATTTTTCTTCTTATTTGTTAACAATTCAGTAAAAAATTAACAACATAAAATTTTTACTAAAATTAATACAAAATACATGTAAATGCATTTGCAAACGAACGTTAATCAAAATAATAAGACGAATCAACATCAAGCACCATGACCACGTGTATAATATTGGGCTACATGAACATATATTAATATTGGAAACTAAATGAAGAAAATAGTTACACACAATTTTCATAGCAAAAGTTAGCTATAATGAAATTTCGTCCTGCTTATTGATAACATAAAACACTTAATGACAGAAACCACAATATTTGGAAACAAAATGTTTAGGTCACGTACAACATTTTAACCTTTCCAAATATTTTTAATTCAGTTTGTAATTTTAACCTCAACTTTTTTCGCTCTTCCCTAAGCTCTATATTTAACCAAAGTTTCCTC
Organism: Lepisma saccharinum; assembly: GCA_022664845.1. NCBI lineage: Eukaryota > Metazoa > Arthropoda > Insecta > Zygentoma > Lepismatidae > Lepisma > Lepisma saccharinum. The sequence continues at coordinate 55,989 of JAGDQP010009111.1, forward strand.
TTTTAAGCAGTCCTTTTTCTGCAGTATGTTTCCTTCACTTTGTTTCTACAAATTGCTTGCAACGCCTTCTACAACATCCTACAAAGACAAGCATCTTCTTGATGATTGTTTTTTTTCTTCCTGTGCCCAGCTTCTATCACCGAATTTTAAGTTTTGCTTTGAGCTGCTATAATTTTTTCTATCTCATTTTCTATAAGAATGACTTATTACGAGAAATCCTCCTTCATCTGTTGTAATTCCATGTGAAATATTAGGCTCACTTTCGGTGGGGCATTACTACTACCTTAAATTTTCTATACTTTGTGTTGCTGAATGAAATATAAAAACGGAAATCATCTAATCTGTTTTCAGATTTGGTTTCTTCCTCATCAGAATTCAGCTCCAAAAATTTTAAAGCTGCCATTAAGATTTGCTTTAGCATTCATACATAGCGATTAATATTTGCCCGTTTCCGGTAGTTCACCTGTTGTTTTGTTAGTATTGTATAATACTTATAGCAAACAGTTTTAAGCAGGAACGCGCTTAATCCTTAAGCAAGACCATGGTTTATGACATACGAGTACTTGGCCCTAACTAACTGAAACTTTTGAAGTAAATCGAAATATCTAAACACATGTCTCTCCAAGGTTTTCACAAAAATGTAACGACTATTTATTTTGTACAACGTTAAGATATCACATACTCTCAACACCGGTATCATTATATTTGAAACAAAATATTTTAACAGACTTGACGTTCTCTGCTGGGGAGCTAGAACTTACGTGCGAGGAGTTAAGATTCTCCGTAGCTCTGTTCGTAGAGCGTTAACTTAGCAATCGGAAGGACCTGGGAACAATCCCAGCGGCCGCCAGTTCAGACTGAGGTCCTTCGTGAGTTATCCCTCAGTCACATAGGCAAATGCTGGAATAGTACTTTCAAACTAGGGCCTGGTCTCAAACTTACTTCCAAAACTCTCTCCCTTCCCCGGCCTGAGCCAAAGTTGCCTCAAGGTCTAAAATCAGTTTAAAAAAGTCATTATTACTGCTTTCACAGTTCCATTTCAAACCCTAATTTTGATTAATTTGCTGTGAAGCTGCAGCTTACGATGAGTAAAAACTGCTTTTCTTCTCACATTCCAGATTCAAAACTTTGTTTTCGCGCACGTCACAAAATTCATGGACCTTGCGGAAAAATACCTGCAAGTATTTTCTAGCGACGACTCCAAGAGTGAAAAATCAACAAATCACAATTTTATATTGTAGCACAAAAGTAAATACATTTCCGAACTGCTTCTCATTATTATTCACATTTTTCTGACACCTCACTTATTTCGATTTTACTTGATATTTCGTAACAAAAATTAACGATTCTGACTCTTCCGGTTTCTGGGAAACCTGAATTAAAATACACACACTGAAAATGATGGCAAGAAGATATGAAATTTCTTCTCTTTCAACTACACAAGAGAAGCCTATGAAATCCAAACAGTCGTGAAGAACTTGAACCTCAAATAGTCTAGTGATGAACTCTGGAGGACGTGTGAATAGCTTTAAAAAACGAGACTTACCATAGGCTCCTTCTGATAGCAAACGACAGAACTCCTTAACAGCAATTCTCATCTCACTCAACGATAAATTTAGTAATGGAATGACTTTGAAATTAAGGTCCAACAACAAACGAGATAACGTTCTTACGTCATTCGCCGGGGTATTCAAAGTTGAAAGTTCCTTGTATTGTTCATTAGCTATTAAGAGAGCCACTTTCTCCTTAGCTGAAATAAAAGTAAGAAAAATTAAAGATTAATAGCTTGAAATACTGCTAGTAATAACTTCAATTACAATCTAAGGGAACAAACAACTTATTGCCTTAATAGAGAAATACAGTTGACAAAACTTGAACAGGAAAGACATACTACTTGAACTTGAACGTTCAGCTGGAAATACTAATAAGGAGTTTTCTTACCGCTTTGCTAGGTGATCCACATATACAGAATGTCCAGCGAGCAGGGGGAAAAATGACTTTTCCGGTTTTCCAGACTAAAATCATATTTTGCCAGATTGTCGTCAACACACTTATTTCAGAAAGAAACTAGAAAAATAAGTAATCTTACCTTCCACACACAATAGAAGGGTCAACGTATAAAACAGCTTTGGTTAGGTTAAAAGTAAGGGGTGACAGACGTAGTAGCCTGAACACAAATTCCTGCAAGCATGTGCAACTCCCTTCTCTGCTCCGCTCTACAAATATCCACACATTGGGCAGAACATGGAGAAATTTTATAATTCTCTCGTTGTTACTTGATTTAAAGAAACTTCCATGATTTTTCCCCAACTAACTAAATTCTCTATATTTTCCAAGTTTTACAGACCGCTGGACACCCTGATATTATTAACATTAGATAAATGAAGGGAACTCCCCTTGACTTCAAGGCATGTCAAATAGTTTATAGTTACTAATGCTGAAAGCACTATAATCTCAGTAAACTATGTGCACAACAAGATTAAAGACATGAATATATTTACTCGTCTCAAATTAGTACGAAAAATCAGTTGTACCAAAAGAATCTTTAAGTACAAATAAGATTAATATTTAAAGACGGAGATGCCATAGCCTAAACCAGTGACTCACAACCGGGATTCCTCGACGCAGTGTTAGAGGTTCAGCGAAAATCAGTAAATATGTATCCAGAACATACGAATTGTTGTTTGTTTCACTTACTGTACAATACTGCTTTATATTTTGCTCTAGACTAGATTGAAATATTACGTACCAGGCAGCCAGGGTTTCCCAAAATTTTGTTAAATGTTTCTGGGATTCCCCGTGACGACAAAGGTTGGGAAACACTGGTCTAAACGAATACTGGAATAGAAACACGAAAGATCCAATAAAGTACAAAATTATAAACAGGGACAGCGGATACACACACAAATAGGTATGCCGGAGCGAGACTTAATTGGAAACAATGACCCTGATTGAACTGTCTGAAAAGCCAATCGCAGAGCAGTAGACTCCGGACACATCTCTCAACCACACACAAAACTTTGAAGATGAGCACAAAGTACAGTGCATGCAACGTTGATAATCGGTAACCAAGTGATAAGTCTGGAAGCCCAGAAATATTCCACTGAGTTACTCGGTATGAAAACATCAATCAATAAATACGACTGTACATTTAAGTGGAAAAACTATTAATTCGATTAACACTAAGTAGATCCAAACTGTAAAATACATAAACAATCGTATGGATCTCTATACCCTAGGAAAAAACACACACACTAATGAAATGAATTTTACTACTTATTCTACTGTACAAAAGTGGCAACAAAAATGCTTAATTCAGGGTTTAGAAGCAAAGAAAATCCTACAATAATTTCTACAGCTAATTTGCCTCTCCATTCCTCATCCGTCCGATACTAGCTTGCTCAAATTACTTCTATTTGGGTCATATGCTCTTATCAATTCAGGTTATAGTTCGATACCGCCTATCTTGCATCTCAAATATCTCACTATAAATACACTACACCACCCCTCCATAAATGTTCTTTTATTTCAATATTCCTTCTTACTTTCTTTTTCCTTTAACTTCTTTTTCTCTTTTCACCTATAATTCGTCACTGTCTTCAAGCGGATACTATTTTTGAGCGCAAAATTTCACGTCTACCTCTCTCTCCTCAGTATTGACTTCATTCCACTCATCACGTGTCTTTATGACCCGAACAGTCTACTTTTATCTTCAGCAATGAAGGAAAAGCAAAATACCTATGCTATGCAGGTGTTCTATACTATGAAATACTGTACTAAACGTACATATTCTTTTCTCCGAATTCACTTTGTAAATACTATGTAGTCATCTAAGTTTAAAGAAAATTAGAAAAGATCTACCCGGAACGATGTTAAAGGCAAGTTGTACACTATTTCCCCACGATTCAATCGATTTTTTTTAGGTGCGCCCAAGTCTCTATGGGTAAAACTATCATAGGTGTGAGTCACAGGAAAGTTAAAGGACAACATACTCATCAAGACGATCGCACTGATCTTTCTTGATTTAACACTTTTTTTCTTTTCGTGAACATTTCTTCAACGTAGAAAGCTTGGTTCTTAAGCAATAGTTGTGCTCATTGTGACCATGGTTTCTTTTCTGATAAAAGCGAATTTCGGTTAATCTTTTTGAAATCCTGTTTTCGGTACTCTAACTTGAATTTCTGTTTTTTATTCAAACGCTATATTTTCAGTTGCTTCGTTTAAACTACTTACGTGAATAAGCTCCCTATTGTTTTCTTCAATTACACAATTACACTAACGTTTCTCTTCGACCTTGAACCTTCGTCTGAATATAAACGTACGGAAGCGACAAGACAGGACAGAGAGAGGAACATCAACACCTGCCTACATATTTATACCATGTTTAAAAATCAACTGTCGATGAAAGAACATTGCCAGCCGGCTATTGTGGTATGGTAATAATTCATAAATGCAATATCTATAATGGTGAATCTGTGTGTTAACCAATTTGTTCAATAAAGCATATGTTGAAAGAAAACTTATG
>JAGDQP010009112.1:0-60513 GCA_022664845.1 Lepisma saccharinum
TGCCGTAGGTTCTTTACAATTGTACGGGACTTCGAGAGGTAACACTGTTTTTCTCCCAAAGACTACCTCATACGGACTGATGCGGCGTCGATCGTTGATTGAAATATTATAGGCGTGTGAACACAAAGAAACGTACAAAGACCAATCTTTCTGATGTTTGGAAACATATTTCCTCAGAAAGCTTCCTAACACTTGGTTGTGCCTTTCAATCATTCCATTACTCTGAGGATGATAACTGGTTGTGAAGTTATGCTTGAACTGTAAAATCGTGGAAATCTCTTGCATCAATTTGGATGTAAAATTGGTGCCTAAATCGCTAAAAATCGATTCTGGTACACCGAAGACACAAAATATGTCTTTAATGAGAAACGCAGCTACACTTTTAGCTGTAATAGAACGTAAGGGTCTGGCAATAACAAAGTGGGACAAGTAATCACTTGCCGAGATTATAAATTTGTGGCCAGCACTTGAAATTAAGGGCCCATAAGCGTCAATGCTCACGCGTTGAAATATTCTTTCAACGGGGAGGGGATGATGTAATCCGATTTTACGCGAAGTATTCTCATTAGCGTACTGACAGTTCTTGCATTTCAAAATGAAATTTTTAATATCCTTACCCATGTATTTCCAATAATAGCGTTCAGCTATTTTACCGAAACATTTAGCATAACGAAAATGAGATCCGGTGAGAGGATGGGTATGGGCTTCATGTAGGATATCACGGATGAGACTTTGGGGTATAACCATCTTAAATTCAGATCCACAGCGACGGTACAGAATATTATTCTTGATATCATAGAAGCGGACGTCAAGTGCTGTTGGATCTAGTTGTTTTTTCTCTATTATATATTTCAGTTCTGGGTCCTTTTCTTGTTCGGCTGCGATGAACTTCATTTTGTCAGTTAGGACAGTGTTCACCTCCAATGGGTCATCTCTGAGTTGTGACTCAGCAGCAGTGAGCGGTTGAGTGGGATGTCTTGATAACATATCGGCCATATTATTGCAGATTCCTTTTACATGTTTAATCTCAAAGTCATATCCCTGTAAGCGGAGGGCTAGACGTAGAAGTCGAGATTTTTGGTTTTTACATGTGCGTAAAAAGCAAATACACGCTGAATCAGAGTACACGGTGAATTTAATATCAGCTAAGTATGTATGCCAGAATGTCACCGCCATCGCAACGGTCAGCCCTTCCTTTTCAGGAATGGAGTACCTACTCTTTGGGCCTGTAAGTGTTCTAGAATAATAAGCCACAACATGCTTCTTTCCGTCTGGGTGAGTCTGCTGGAGGCTTGCCCCAATCCCATAGACCCAAGCATCTACTGTGACTTCTGTAGGCAAATTGGGGTAAAAATGGTAAAATATGTTTGTTGCATAGTTTTTGCTTCAATATATCAAAGGCTTGTTTTTGCTCGGTCCTAAAAACCAATGGGGTGTTGGCTTTTGTCAAAGATGTCAATGGTTTTGCTATGGATGAAAAGTTTTTGATGTATCGACAACAATAACCGACTGATCCAAGAAAAGATCTAAGGAATTTTAATGTTGTGGGGTAACTCAAGTTTGCAAATGCACTCATCTTTTCGGGATCGGGTTTAAATCCATATCTACCAGCAACATGACCTAAAATGGTCGTTTCTGCAAAAGCGAAGCGGCATTCACCAGGGTTTAGCTTAAGGTTTGCTTCTCGCAGTCTCTGAAAGATTAATTCAAGACGTTCTAGCATTTGTGGGAAGGAAGTACTCCACGTTAGGAGATCGTCCAAATAAATAGCCATTATCTGCCATTGTGAGTCTGCAAATATTTTACTCACGCACCGTTGGAAACTCGAGGGAACTGCACATAAACCAAAAGGCACAACGGTCCACTTGAAAGAACCAGCACAACAAATGAACGCAGTCTTGTCCTGATCTTGTTCGCGTATAGGAATTGCGTGGTACCCGCAACGTAGGTCAAGAGATATTAGGAAAGTGTTCTGAAGACAATCAAGGATGTCGTCAATCCGAGGCATTGGGAATTCGTATTTTCTTATTAAACGATTTAAAAGCCTAAAATCTATGCAAAGCCTTTTCCCTGCGTTATTTTTCTTAACTACGAGTAAACAAGGTGCCGCGTAAGGACTACGGGCAGGCACGATACATTTGGCAGCCAAAAGTTTGTCGATTACGGCTTGTATGAGCTCGCGTTCCTTCGGGGACACACTGTAGGGCGATTGAGAGATCGGAATATCACTCAAAAGTTCTAAAGGGTACTCGTACAGGTGCGTTTGGGTTACCTGGGTCACATCCCATGCTAAAATATCCTTGTACTTACAAGAATAATTATTTGCTGTCTTTCGTCAGCAGAGAGATCTGGGTTAATTACAAGTTCTTTACTTAAATCATGTTCAAATTTATCTGAAGATTCGTTTGCGGGAAGGGAAGTGGGGATCGATGAATGTACTTTCTCCTCCTTTTTCTCTTTGTTCTGTAAGAACTGGAAAAAGGGGGGCATCCTGAGGTTTAAAGTGGGAACAGATTTCTAGGTTCCTCACTGGTGATATTTTCCCTACCATTTCACCCTCTGGGATGGTAACAGGTATCGTTTTAAAGTTCATTACTGGAACTACTATGTTATTAGCTGTCCCATTTACCAACACAGAAGTAAAACAGCGGTATTTATAATGTAAACTACCTGTGTTTTCTATGATAAAATCACCATCAGGGAGTTCAGTATGTTTTATCTCCACTAAACATGCTGAAATAGGTGGAATTGTTATATCAGCTTTAGAAACAACATATTGTCTCGTTGTTGGTGTTTCTGGGTCAATAGAAGGAAACATGTCATTTCCTGTAGTAGCTGGCGTATTGTACGTATCTGTTATTGGGACGTTTACGGAAATAGTTGCATTTGGTTCGTTGCTAATAGCCTCGTTAGGATGTGTGACAGATATATTTTTAGAAGGTCGTTCCACATTCACTTTTGTCCTTATCGACTCTGATAACTGCGCTTTGTTATCGGAATTACCATTTTTAGAATGTTGCGGTTTCCTATTTAGATGGTAGGAAGAACAGAAAGTAGCGTGTTCTTTCCTTGATTTTGGTTGAAAAGGTTTCCGAGGTTGTCCGTTTTTATTGTAATAAGTAACTGCAGTCATATGCATAGTAGAATGATATACGGGATGTTTCAAATTTTGTGGCCTGGCAAACAAGATATTTCGGTAAAAGTGTCCATTGACGTCTTTAAGGAGTAAGCAATGATTTTTGATTGCCATTACGTACTTGGTAATAAAGTTCATACCTAATATAATTTTGTGGTCAGAGCTTTATCTATTGTAGATGGCAGCATTGATCCACTATCTTTTTGTGCATCCCTTGTTATCGCGTATGTACAAGCAGAGACGTACTCATTTAAAAGTTCGGATGGTATGTTGCCAAGTGCCTGTATTATAATTTTTGCTTTAAGACGCTTAGCTACATTAAATTTGGGAGGGATTAAAGAAGAGTCCACAAGGGTAACCATAGCTCCGGTATCTATAAGGGTTGTTGTGCGTTAGCCATAAATTTTGCACCTCCGGTAAGTGGTGAGAAAAATCACGAACTCCATGAGAAGTTCGTTGGTAGTTCATATTTACTTGACGTGTCCGGAAACGTTGGGAACGGTTATTACTGTCATAATTAATGAATGTCCTGTTAAAATAATACTTATTCGGATAACGAAAATTGTGATGTGCACTAATAGTGTGTGATTTCGTTGGGTCACGCAAATGGGTGTTCGAGGTATTTCGTGCTTGGTATGCTTTCTGCGCTTGTCGATGAGAGTACTGTAATTTTGCCAAAACAGTAAGTGCTTTTTGAACTGTTTTCACATCGGCCAAAATTAATTCTTTAACATATTGAGGTAGTACTGCTCGTCGTATGTGGAAGAGAAGTTCCTCTTCTGACATTGAAGGATTCACTTCCATCCATTCTCTAACGTAGGTGTGAACAAATTCTTCAACAGATTCATGGCGTATTTGTAATAGTGTTTGCAATTTAAATTTTAATTTGGCATGAAATTTGGTTTCGGGAAATGCAGAGCTCAAAAATGTTTTAAGTTCCTCAAATTTTGAAAAAGTACTTATGGTGGTTAGATGGGAGTACATCCAATTTGCAGTATTACATTGTAAACAAGCAATGCAAAATTTGATTCTTTCTGTTTCAGACCAATTTTGGATGTTAGCTACTGTTTCGAATTCCAATAAAAATCTGGATGCTGATTCATCCGGTTTGGCAGCAAATACTTAGAGGGGGAGAGGGGGAACAAATTTTCTTTCTGAATTCGGTGTTTGCATTTTTGTTTTTGCGTGTATATCTAATGAATCAGTGCTATAGAAAGCGCTTTTTGCCTCATCAGATTTCTGGGGTTCACGAAAGCCATATTCACTTTCCCTGATGTGTGGGACATCATTAAGAGAATCAGTCTCTACTGACAAAGTGTGATGAGCACTTTCGGATTGATCTTGACGATCAATGCCTGTGACTTGATGAAGCTTGGATGGAGCGGGTGCCATAAAATTTGAGATTCGTTGTGCATCATCAAATAAATTGTATACTGGGGCATCATACTGGATCGGTGTTTTCCAATCATCCTTACAACGTACTGGGGTTAAGACTGATTGGGCTGAGGGTAAACCAACAGATCCGTTTCCAGGTTTTTCAATTTTCGGATCTTCACCATAAAAAGGGGTGACAACATTTTGAAAAACAGGTGAAATAATATGTTCAACATCGTGTCTATTGTCAGTTCGTTTGTAAATGTGTTCAATCTCACGAACAGGAGTAAGAAATTCGGGATTTACCTGTATATCTTTAATTTTGTCAAGTGAAATTTGTACCAACATAACGGGTTTCAGTGGAGTATCAGAGAGAGTATCATCTCTTTCAAGACTTTGTGGTGTTGAGGCACCAACAGGTGGTCTTTCAACGGGAGTTCGAGGATGATATAATGTATCATTCGAATTTGATTCCTGAAACGAATGTGATTCTGGGTGTATGGGAAAAACTGTTCGGGGTGAGGGGCTGGGTTTTGTCTGAGAACTAGTACTTTCATTTCCGAAACATTTAATTCTTCTCTTATTGTTGGCATATTTGGCACCATAAAGTAACATGTAGATTCGTCACTGAGAACAGTACATTCGGGCTCAGCTTGTGGTTCTGTATGGTGATATGCCAGATTTTCAACATTTTGGTCAACATGTTGACTAATCTCTGGGTCAACTTGTCGAGCATTGTTACTAGTATTTGTGACTGGGGAACGATTCTGTCTGGAATTTTCGCAATCCAGAAGTCCACACTTCGGGCAAGTTTCTGTATTTATCACTCGTGGTTGAGAATTACTTGCCTTTGAGTTCATACAATCTAACTTTCCACACTTAGGGCAAATATCCGGATTTGTCGCTTGTTCTAAATGGATTAAATGTTTTGGACAACACGGGTGTCCACAATCCGGACAAACAAGATCAGTATCCGTAACCTGTGCTTGTTGTTGGGGTTGGGTTTGAGTTTTCCTCTTTGATTTAGATCTACCGAACAACGGCATTATGAATTGAAAATACGCACTTTATCACAAATACACAAAAATATAATTAAACACAAAATTATAAACAAGAAATGCTTAACTCTAACATACATAAAAATAAACATAACACTTATCACAAGTTAATCTATTATTGTCTTTCGGACTTTTTTTTGTACGTTAGCGTATAAAAAAACTAATGCAGGTCAGGAATGGAAATCGGAACAAATTAGGCAATGGGCGTTGCTTCACCGGCCATGAAAGTATCAAAAGTGCAGAAAAGGTGGGCAAGCTTGTAAAACGAAGGGAGAAGTGGGGCGACGAGGGGGGACACGGAAACGGCGAACTACACCAAATCTTTAGCAGGTTGTTTTTTCTCTGTAAAACTCTGTGACAAGTCTGCACACGGGACGGCTTAGCGTTGTTTAGATAACGCTGACTTCATCAGACCTGTGGCAAAGCCCCGGTGTAATTGCCATACCGGTTCTTACTAAATTTCACGAGAAAATTATAAACGATAACTTCAAGGCGTTACCACAGCTCTAAAGAAGTGTTGCCAAGAGTCCCAGGTCAGTGACTCATTAAGAGTTATACTTAATGATCCGGTAGGTAGACGATGCTTCGGTGTTGAAATTCATTAACGTAGAGCTGTAAATAAAACTTAACGCTAACAGTCTACCAAGTATATCAAGTTCGTACTTGCAATTTAAGAACCAAATCCTTTCTCTTTCCTGACTTTATCTTATTCTAGAATATTCGTGGGGACACTTTCATGTTAACGAAAAAACGCAAGATTTCTAATATACAGTTTATTTACAAATTAAAGAAAAGAAATACACATACAAAATTATAAGTGATGCAACATATTCATCAGCTGGATTTGAAAAAAAGAGAAAGTTGACATTTAGCAAAATTACTATAAAGGATCGATGACTTTCGTGATGCCTCTTTCGTAGAAAGTCCAATAATATGACATGACTATGAGCGCGACATTAATAGGGTGTTTGGGAGAGTGTAATTGGAAATTCGTACGCGAAAAACTAAGTCCGACAAACAAGTTCAGAGACTCGTGAAAATGATAAAGTCGAGTTTATCACTCACCTGAAAATAACGAAGACAGTGTTCTAGTCTCGATGATCACAGAGAAGAGCAGAGCTAGACTTCGACTCCGACTTCGACTTAGCTATTTTTCGGGAGGTGGGAGTATTTATATGTAGGGCGAGTACCACACCTCGGAAAAGGTGGGTGCATTACATGTTCTTTGTTTTTTCAGAACCTTCTGTTGCTGTAATCATTGACGTGGATAGAAACGTAACTTGATTTCTGCGTATTAATTTTGTTGTTTTGACATCTTGATACGACTGTTAATTCCGTTTTAGATGTTATCTTTTGTTTACTTGTTGATAATTACAGATTATTTTTGCTTAGGAAAGTTGCTAATCTTTCGAATGATTAGTGCTTTACAGGAAATAATAGGCTGATCTGTGTGGTTTTGTATCTTGTCAGAAGCGCAGTTTGTAACCACAATTATCTATCAATTTCGCCTTCAGCGAGAATTGACGTCATCGCGGTTTCAACAGGTTTATTGTTTCTGAGCAATGGTTTTACCTTGAACAACCATGAATAACCATAGCTGTTATTGTTGCTATGTTATGAAATCATCCGCTTATCCTTATTTATCATAGACTCGAAGATAAACAAGTCTTCAAGCAAAAATGTAAATCCGAAATTAATTAAGTGAAATATTTGTTCCTTTTTTAAGCAAATAAATGCAATAATCAAAAACTGAAGTAAAATAAAATTGCTAATTAATTTTAGCAAGTAATTATTTTTGACCGCAACATTTAAGTTTGCTCTTGCTCCAACACTAAGGCTCAACCACCATGTACAAAGTCCTTTCTTCATAGCGAGACGTATATTGCTTCTATGAGGTCGTCAATTGTCAATATCGCGTAATATGTTTTCATAAACTTCCATATTGGAATTTTCTTATCAGAATGCATGTTTACGTATATTTCATAAAGTTAATCACATGTTCTGGGATAGGCCAACGTCTCCTAAACCTCGTCTTTTAGGTCTTCCATCGACAGGTTAATACAATCGTGACATTCGGATTCTAAAAGAACGGCTCAATGCATGCCACAGGAAATGTCAGGGTCCAGTGGTGTATAGCATTCACAATACAACTCTCTATCTAACCTCAAACATTCACAAACGGCCATTGTACTGTGTTCAGTTCCAATCGATGGATCTCCTTTATATTAATTTGCTAGCCAATCACAATGACCTGTCTCAATTACATTGGGTACTTTACATAGCCAATGAAATCCAAGCAAAGACAGATGATTAAAGCAACTATAGACAACCCGTCGGTGCAAGAGTTTGTGCAAATAGCATATTTATCTAATTTGTGTTCATAGCACTATGCATTCGTAAATGGCTTCACTGACTATTGATATTCCTGTATAGTAGGCGAGAATATGTTGTTTACCACAAACACTTGTCTTAGTTATGAACGGGTACAGGTTCGCAACCATTCCGGTAATGGCCGGTGTATCCTAACTGGTAGTACTATTCTTTTACAGATCCACCGGTGTACTATTACTTCCATTAAGCTACATTATCGCCAGTGCATCTCTGCACCCACTAATAACACGTAGGTAGCTTAACAAACGATTGAACTAGTTCAATGGACATTATGACACTCGCTACAGCTTTAAAGTGGCATATGGCCGTTTATATTGATACATACCAACTCATTCTATACAACCACATCTGTAGTGTTCTGTGAATCCTGCTTCGTCTGTGTGTTAAGCTCTACAGAGGCCTTTCCCGTATATACCTGCTGCAGGTAGCGTGTGTGCAATAGGTGTAGATTTAGTGTAACGTCTATGTTTATGCCTACTTAATAACCTATTGACTTACCTATGGGTGTACTACCACCACCACCGATACATATTGTATATCGTCCTACCTAAATTATAGTGTTCCATCTTCGGGTATACTAAAATAATACAGACATTCAAGTGCAGTTCATTCTCAAAAAGGAGTATCTTGTAACTAGCAACCACACATTGTCCTTAATGTGGCATTTCCGATTACCAACCTTTTTCCCCTACTGTATTCCTTATGACTTTCGTCAGTGTGTAGCAGAAATTTGTATAATATGGCGGTAGTATCATAGAAGTAACTCTGTGTGCCATGGCATTCGATTCCTGAATATATTGACAGGTCATAGCGTTATTAACTTGTCGGCTGCATCAGAATGTCCCCACCCCACGATTCGTTACGTCAGCGACTGCCTCTTCGTATTCTTCCTCTCCTCTCCCTCCTCCTCTTCTTCTTCCTCCTCCTTATTCTCCTTATTATTAAATGAAAACATCGACGCTAGGGTAAAAATAGTAATTATTATACTGAACATCTTTTTCGCATATGGCAGTTGTCATTTCACTGGTTTGGTTGTACAGCGATATTACATTGGGGTGTGGGGGGGGGGGGGGGGATAAAGTAAATTTCACTCAATATAACAAAGTTTCGACTAATGTAAGTGTAATAAAGACTGACAGAGCAGAAAATCCAAGACCCATTTACAGTTAGGTAACCCATACATAGGTGATCTGGCGACACAGTCCGAAATATAACCCATTTCAGCTCATTTTAAAAGTGGTGTGTATCTCGTATCATGAAAAATATCTTCTAACCTGGCTTGTTCAAACCCGTCTGTACTTGATAGACATACTGTCCGTGATTTTTGTATCAAAATACGTGTCATTCGTAACACGAACCAACGGTATTAGTATTACTTCGACATCCGTCATGTTTATATGTGGTGAACGAAAAAAATTTGAATTTTACAAAACTAAGCAAGAAAGTTCTGTCGCTTTTTCACAAACCACCTTCGAACATTGATATGGCACCTAAGGCGTACCTGGAAGATCAAAAATAGTCCCCATCAGCATCGACGACCTTCTGCCAACGTTCTGGAAGGCCACGGATTCAATCGCGGTAGAACTTGGTGGGCCGTGAAGCGAAGAAGGTATCAAGTGTATTTTGCACCTCTACTGGGGATTTGAACTGGCGTCCTCTAAGGTGATTGTCCAAGGAATGAAACAGGTGAAAATCGGACTGTACAAAGTCCGGGGAGTATGGCTGATGCAATAGTGTTTCCCATCCAAGGCGTAGAATGGTGTCCCGGGTCATCCTAGCCACGTGGGGCTTAGCCTTGTCCTGTAACAGGAGGACCCCTTTGCGATTCAGAAGTGCTGGCTCCAGAGTTTTGAGTTTTTCTTGAACACGGCTCAACTGCTAACAGTACACAGTTGCATTGATGCTCTGACCAGCTGGTAGCAGTTCCCGATGCACGATGCCGCGAGCAGTCCACCAAACACACAGGAGGACCTTCTTCTGGTGCAGTGCTGGTTTCGGCTGTTTTGGAACCGGTTTATGGGATGCTAACCATTGATGACGGCGCCGTGGAGCTTCGTACAGGACCCACTTCTCATTACATGTCAGCACCCTGTCCAGAAATGGCTCCTTCCTCAGACAAGACAGCAGAAAAACACAGGTGTCTGCTCGCGTTGCCTTCTGACCCGGAGTCAAATCATGTGGGACTCATCGACCCAACTTGTAGTGCTTCCCAAGTTGATGGAGGTGCTGCCGAATGGTTTCTGCACTCACACGGAATTGTAGATCCAGTTCCTCACATGTCTGGCCATTGTTCGCTTCAATTGCTGCCTGAAGATCTTTATATGGTACCGGTGTTGGTCTTCCTACACGTGGTGCGTCTTCGAGTGTTGTGTCACCGCCCTTAAACTTGGTAAACCACCGCTGCACTGTCCGCGTAGTCACGACACTCTCACCAAAGACCTGGCATATCTTCCGCCCCGCTGCAGCTGCGTTTGACCCCAGTTTGAACTCGTACAGCATACACGTCCTTATGACGCTCTGTGGAGGTCCCATGTTCACTCTGTCGTTCCGCACGTTCACGGTGTAACTGAACTGCCACAACCAGGTAGTATGTTGGCTAGACCGACACCAACAACTGACCTTCGCCTGATCTCCATTTGCATCCAACTCACGGTGTGAGGGCCAATTGAACACATACCTCCACAAAAAGTGACAAAACTTTCTTGATTCCCTTTATATTTATGGTCTTTAGGCATCTAAGGCTCAGGCCGGGATAGGGAGGAAAAACATTTTAAAAGCTTCAGTCAGGATGGTGGGCCACTAGAGCTGAATAACTCGAAAACGTATTTAATGAATTAATAATGACACCTGAGTTTTTGTAACAATTTTGGATTATGGCTGTCGCGGTGTGTGTAAAGATGTGTCTGTGATAACGTATGCTGTAAATGTATGTAGAAATGCAAACTATGTTTTGATATGCCCGAACTAATATGATTAATTATAAATGGGTGAAAATAAATAAATAAATGTAATTAGGTTCAGTGCCTAACCGAAAAGCTAACATGGTGTAGAAACGGAGATCGCTGGGCTAGCTAATACCACAACAATGTATTTACTTATTTTAAGGAAATTACACAATGGTTATAATTAACCATTAATTACACTAATAATTTTCTTCATCTTTTCTGGATTGTCATAGTTCATGTACTAGTAATATTCAAGGAGACAAGCTCAAGAATATACCTTCACTACTTACACAATATACAGATGTCGAATGTTGTACAGCCTACGCATATGGTCGAAATGAATAAAGCAAAACTCCCGACTTCTTTGTGTTCAAATGTACAATATGTGCTTTTGTAAATTGTAACGAACCTTAACGTAGCGCAAATTAAATTTACACCATTACTGTAAAGAAACTTTCTATAGTATACATAAGGATTATAAAACTGGCGAGATTCTATGTTGTGTTCTTAATACACAAATATAGCCTACACTACCATATACACATAGAGTACAAGGGTGCTTTACTAAGTAGACACACGTTTTTAAATATATCCATGCACTAATTAAGTAAAACGTACTTGTGAATGTGAGTTCGTTGCCAATATTTATCTAATATACAGCGGACATATTTCTTGTAAAGTGATTATAGGTTTATATAATATGAAAAATGTACTTAAATAATTATCATGTGAGCATAAAAATGATGTAATCAAGTCACGTTTGGATTCTGTGAACACAGACAAATTCATTTTGGAGGTATTTTATATGAGAAATCACACAACACAATAGAGTATTACGAACTGAGAAAAACGTAGTTATAGGTAACAGGAATGTTTCAAAACGATTGCCCATTACATACTAAAGAAAAGACCACTGGTGAAAGTATATTGAAATGATCCGTACGTATAAACACGTGCCGGACACACTCACAACGTAAACAGATACTGGAATGTGCAATACAATGTAAACAAACATGTGTGACATAAATGTCAACAACAAGCACACGACAACGACAAACTCAACAGCAAAACAGAAGATGGTGTTGGAGTCGCAAGAGGAGAGACTTGGAGGACCACACCGAAATCATGCTTATAAAAAGCCGGATATTAGGGTAAGAGGCATCACTCGCTCTCGATTGGGTGGTCAACTCATTTCTCTCTAAACCGTTCTCAGTTGCTTGGACTGGAACAACATCCTACACACTCAGTTGCCTGGACTGGTGTGCTTCCATTTTACTTGTTCTCGGTTGCTTGGACCGGGACACACTCCTTCTAGCCTAATAACCAAAGAACCTCATCCGCTCTCGAGTTGCTTGAACTAGAAGCTATCTCCTTGCCCACTATTCGCTTGGAAATGGGACATCCTTTTAAGCACCCTCATTCGTGGTGGTGCTGACCCTCACTTAAATCTATCATCTGAGACGAGAATACGTCAGAAGGAGATATCGTTAGTTATGTTATAACTAAAACATAGAATCAGTACAATGACGGTCTTTTTATCAAATTTTGGGAACTTGTACACATTTATAATAAAACCTGGTTAAGGTATATTCTCGTGTATTAAATCAGCTTTATTCTTCACATTCCGTGAGGAACATTTAAGTATGAACATTGCTTGTTGGAAGCGCCTGGCCCATGAACACTGAAGTAGTGGACGAGGTGAAAAAAACGTGCCGAAAAGGTGAACCCAAGATCAAGACAGTGTTCAAGAACGTTACGTGTTAAGTGATTTTTTAAAAAACACACAAAGTGATATGATTTTCTGTTTGAATTCTTTAAGAATTTTATATATATTAGGTATGTTCCATAGCAAAAAATTTTTTATTTGAAAAGAAAAGATAGAACAATATTTGATAAAACAAGTATTAGAGATATTAACGCATTTAATGCCTAATACTAGATCAGGGGGTAGGACAGGTCATTCAGAATCAGAACCAGGTAGAAATTCTAACGAAAATAATACAATGTCAAGTAAGACTTCTTTCAACTTGCCTCACTTAACGAGATTTTCGGGTCGCATAAACGAGGTCCCGGACAGATTTTTCTTGGTGTTCGAACACCTACCAAGTTTTCAAGGCTGAGACGATGGAAAGAAAAATCAATACTTCCTATGTATTTACAAGGTAATGCGTTAGATATGATTTTTCAACTCCAGTCACAAGACTTAGTGACCGAGCTTACCTACACACAGTTGAAAGACAAATTAGTAAATTAGAGTAGGCCGAAAATATCGTAGTACCAGGCTGAAATGTAGATCAATATGGTACAACAGGAATCAGATAAACACATTAACGCATATTTTATTCGCAAATTACGTCCCATACGCCATAATTTGCCTGAAGCGAGCGAAGAAGAGAAGGTGCATTATCTCTCACTTGGATTGAGCAAGAACTTTCTGAAGAACATCACTCTGGAGACGTTTACTTTCGTTAAGGATCTACAGAAGAAACTACACGCATTGGAAAAGTCAAACGATCTTACGAAAACACCAATTTTGAACGAACAACTACAAAATGTACAATTACCCATCTCTTTATCCAGCTTTCCAACAACCAAACACCTAACATCCCTTATTTGAATCAATAAATACGCCAACACACTACTATTTGGCATATAAATACCTTTAAACGACCAAATAGAAAGACATCCTAAGCAAGAACCTATTGCTATCGTTGATACCGATCCTCCAGTAAGCCTATAAATGGATTTTATATAACCAAATGGCTCATAAGAACACTGCAGTCCCGAATAAACCTGACAACACATATACCTTTGAACAACTAGTGGATAATAATAAGCCTTTTAAATTGCAAAGTTCAGCACCCAACCTAGCCAAGTTAATCACAACAATATGGACGGCCTTACAAATAAGTTAGTCGAATAGTCATTAATAGTGATGAAAAATAACACAAACCATATTATAAGAAGGATAGAAGAAAACGGAAAGAATTATTACTGAAAAAAGGCGATGGAAAGAAGAACAAACAAGAAGGTGGAATACAACAATACAAACAGTAGACAGTAGAACTGTATCCGTCTGTGCGATCTGCTTTAAGGCAGGACATAATGCCTAAGACTGTTGGGATAGAAACAAGAAAATCAATCAGGATTCGGAAAACTAGTTAACGAGACCAAATGAACTAAGGCTTCAAAGCGAAATTTGTGACTATTTCCTGCAGAAGCCGGTTCTGTAAGTGAGTGGTTTAAATAAAGTCAGAGGTACGTCCTTGCTGCTTATTCTAGGAAAAACGAAATAACCAGGTATTGATAAAAGTTCCTCTCACTAACAACAAATAGAATTTCAAACTGTTCTAATTCTCCTCACTTCTTTCATCAAGGGAATATAGCAGTAAAGTGAATTCCTCTACAACATAGAATTCAAGTTTTCACGTTAGTCTTTCAGTAAAAGTTTGTATCTTGATATAAAGGTCAATCGACAAACAATTGTGTTTAAGATAAAACGATTGTGTATGTTATGTTGTACGTCTGACACTATGAGTGTAACTTTAATCGGTGCGTGCGATTGCAAATCAAAATATAAAATTAAATTCACCTTAGGTAATTTAAAATGTTCAATCAATAAAATAATAATTTCATGAATTATCATCCTCTGCTATCATTGGTGTATAAAATAATCGTTTATGTATACAGTCAACCTAAAAATAATCTTTACACATACGTAAAAAGCTGCTTTAAAAATTGGTAAACGCACACAACGATCGCGCACATGCAACGTAAGCAAGTATGAAAAGCAGTGTTAATATTTTCGGGCGATTTGTAGTAGTCATACTACTTTACTTCAGTTAGCTTTTTTATTTTTTTATATTTGACAGTTAAAAGGAACCTCTTCTAAACTTACAAGATAGGTATAATGTGTTAGAATCAAAGAATAAGACTTGATAAATTTTCAGTTAATGTGATCATGCCTAAAGTTTCAAATGAATATTAATATTTTCAACATGGAATAGCATGTTAATGGTACTATTTAAAACGCCATGAGATACATTTCGCGAAGCATTTTGTCCTCTTCCGCTTCAGACTTTGGAGTTTCATCCTTAGTGTGTCCAACTCCATTTAAAATACCATACCCATTCAGCACACACCTAACATATTTCCAGTCAGCAAAGAAGTTTCTGTGGGAATCTTCATATATAATCATTATGTCATCATCGATTGCTAATAGTACTTTACCAGAGCGTTCGTAGAGAAGTGTTTTTTCATACATTTACAATCATAAAAGCTTATATTATCTATCTTAAAGAAACAGTCCTTGTAGGCAATGTACTGTTCTGGTCTTTACCTTTTTATAGATTCTAAAATACATTCCCCCTCTACAAACTCCGGATGGCAGCCACAGTCTTCACTTTCCACTCGTCTTTATTTAGCTCCTGTAAAACAGAAAATACTATAATTCATATGGTTCTCCCCTTCCCATTCCAGAATTTTCTTAAGAAGAGAATTCATTACAATTCAGTAAACTGCAGTAACTTTATTTTATACTCGAGATTTTTGTAGCTACGAACTTCAGCCCCTTATGATAAAATGAGTACGTAGAGTTTAAAATCCACAATATACGATGGCCCTGGTGGGATTCGAACCCGCTGCCTTAACGCTTAGACCGCTACAGTTGAAAGTCAATAAATAATATTGAACTCTTTCGCTGAGGAGGCGACTTTCTTCCTGATTCTGTGTTATCTTTAAAATAATTAGATGAAAATACTTTCTACATAGATTACGCCTTAAAAAGAGAGAAGCAAAATGCATGGTATTCAACTCTATCAGCGCCATCGCATTATAAGCCGTGTGCTCTACCTGAAATTGTACTTTTATCGTACATTCACTTGAGATAAGATCAAATAAAATTAATGGGCGGTAACAGCATACATTCACTTTAGTCTGGAAAAACAGGACTAGTACTATCTTTTACGCAAAATCCTAAAACATATGAGAACCTCGTCATCAAAGAGATCTTCTGAGGCTTTTTCTGTGATCACTGTTTAAAGTGAACCGGAATTGTGAGTTTGAAGTTTTCATGAGAAATTGGCAAAATTCAGTGACATTTCTCCGTTCGTAATCTTGGTGCAACAATTATTTGCAGGGTTAAATTTCTAGGTGAGTATAGGCTTCGCTCTTTGTAACGAAAGCTTTCGCTTATTATTCCATATACTTACCTATATATTTTATAAATTTTAGGTTAGTATACGAAGATGCCTAAAATATTGAGATGGGTATACGACGTATACCTGCGTATACCCTCCATTACATCACTGGTCATTTGTTGTATTTAGAAAAACAGGATTCGGACACATGCCTCCCGGTCACACCCTTCGAATGAGAAAGGGAGTATCTCGCTTGACAACAATTTGCAGGCGTAGGACTTGAGTAGAGTGGGGACATTTGGTGCTGTTTTAAATTTAATCAGAATTTAATTTAAATCATAAAAGAGTACGAGCCATTATATAAAACCCTGAAGAACGCAGTCGAGCTAACCTACATAACCTGGCATAGTAGGCCACACCATACCCTGGAGTCTATTTTCCCAGGGCTAAGCAAACCGCCGTTGAGCATTCGTTCTGGTTGCTGAACCCCATACTACAGTAGGTAACCTACATTTCATAAGAGGCAACGAACCATTTTCCCAACCCATATTTAACGTAGCAGAGATTACATAGGATTTAACCCCACATAGTACACCAGGCTACGAATCCTTTCCAACCCCTATTTAATATAGCAGAAATTACACAGATTTAACCTAACATTGTACACCACTGCACGATAGCAGAGATTCCATAAAAGGGTACGAAGCTCTTTTCAACCATAAAAAACACTACCTAGCAGAAGCTACGGCCCAACCCCTAGAAGAGTTTCCGACGTTGGACATGGGCTACGGCAGCGGAATATATGCTAGTTGAGCTAACTCAGATAGCATGGAATAGGAGACCACGAAGCTCCTACACACCCCTGACCACTACACCCTTCAACCCTAAAACTATTTAAAACAAAAGCCAACGAACATAGTATTGAATATTCCCTCTAGCAGTGCACGATAGCAGAGATTCCAACCCCACCATAAAAACACTACTTAACATAGCACAAATTACGGAGGCTACAGTCTAATCCCTAGCAGAGTGTCCAACACAGGACATAGACAGCAGAATATATGCTAGTTGAGCTAACCCAACACTATGAAAGGGTACGAGCCTCTTTTTCAACCATAAAAAACACTACTTAACGGCCCAACCCCTAGCAGAGATTCCAGCACAGAATATAGGCAGCGGAATACGTGCTAGTTAACCGAACCCAACACTAAAAAAGGGCACGAAGCTCTTTCTCATTCCCTACACAGCAGAGATTACAACCCTAGTGCACAATATGCGGCTACGAGGAGTTTTCGGTTTGATGAAGTCAGTTTCTACACACTACAACCAATGATCAATAGTAGGCGGTAACTACCCATATAAGGCTGTTGGCCATCCAACCTGGGCCCAAGTCAACAAGATGGTACTAAGGCCAAAGTTCGAATAACCGTGTATAGCTCGTAAACACTGAAGTTCTGTTTTCACATACGGTATGAGGACATCGAATAGCATATGCGAAAAAGTGGTGACCTCGAGGTAAAAAGTCAAAATATTTAACCATGTAGATATCGTAAACGGCGAGACATATTTAGATTTTTTCCTATTTTGTATGAGTGTATCAAATAGTATATGTGAAAAACTGGTGACCTTGAGGTGAAAGGTCAAATATTTAACCGTGTGTAGATCGTAAACCAGATTCTGCTTTCACAGTGATATGTATTTTGGTGTGCTAATGTTAAATTTAAAGTCAGTTTGCTAACTTGGCCCCCCGAGGTCGTAGAATTATGAAACTGATAATGCAGTTTATTTTAGTCACGGGAATGTTAAGTATGAAAATTGCATGTTTCTACCTGTTGCCGGTTATTACAGATGATGGTTCGATTTTTTTGAATTTTGCTCTTTTGGAGCCAGAACTATGAAAAGCTCAAATTATGTTATTTTATTCTCTGTAATACCGAATTTGAAAACAACTTCTTTCTACCTATTATTCCTTCCAACGTATGGCGGTTCGAATTTTGTCAAATTTTGACATTTTGAATGCAGAATTGAGGAACTCGCAGATTATATTACTTTGGTCGGTGATTCAGAATGTGAAATTTGCTTCTTTCTAGCACCTACTCTTTCCAAGTTATAGCGGTTCGAATTTTGCCGAATTTTGACATTTTAGCCGCAGAGATGAGAAACTCGGAGATTATATATTATTTGGATCGGTAATGCCGAATTTGAAAACAGCTTCTTTCTACCTATTATTGCTTCCAAAATATAGCGGTTCGAATTTTCGATTTTTAGACGCAGAATTGAGATACTCGCAGAATATATGTTATTTCGGTCGGTGATGCCGAATGTGTAAGTTTCTTCTCTCTACTACCAACTCTTTCCAAAATATGGCGGTTCAAATTTTTCTTTTTCGGTCCCAGAGCTATACAGCTCACAAATTATATGTTATTCGGGTCGGTGATGCTATGGCATGATATAGCAGTTCAAGCTCGCAGATTGGGTCGGTGATGTTTGCTTTCTCGCAACATAGCAGAGATTACACAGGGCTTCACCTTAGTTTACACTGTAACTGAACTTGTCTCGTGCCAGGGACTATTTTCATAGTGGTCAAATGCACAAATCCTTTAATGCGTCTATTATTTCCTAGCTGTTGCAAGGCTTCAGGAAAGCGGGGTACTTGTAATAATTACTATATTCATAAGTATGGAGGCAAAATTAATGCAAGACGCGCAGAACTCATGTAAGCAATTATACACAAAAAATAACATTTTCTTTGTTCTTTAACGACAAGTACACGTTCGTATAGAATTCCATAGATGATCCTCTTGAAATAAATGAATAGTCGATGAGTAATATTAGTAGATTATAACAATTATATACATATCTTTAAAGTTCCCTTTCCTGATATAGACTTTTGTTGATGCTGCGCGGCTCTCTCATAAAATTTGTTGCTTAACTCTCTCAAGGCGTGTTGTTTTGGATTTTTGACGTAACTTTGAGTACGAATCAGGTAAGTTAGACAGATAGTCATCCGTGCCCCAAATCGATTCTAGTGTGGGCTACAAAATGGCTATCGTAGACTATCTATAGAGATGTAATGAAATTATCAATCACTCTGGAGCTTTTCAGCTACCTCTAACGATTGATAAGTTCAACTCCAAGAAATGAAAACACTACATTTCAAAAGATAGATATATATTTAGAGAAAGGACATTAACATATCCCATAGTATACATTCTCTCTGCCAAGTAGTCCTCATATAACTATATAGATGCAAAATTACGATAACCATTTGCAAAGAATTAATTTACAGATCAAATAGGTTGTGACAACTCTTCTAGAAGAGTTTTTGATAAATTAATGTTTCCATATATAATTACTCTGTTCATAATTGATATATTAATACGCGCCAATAGAAACAAACCATTATATTTTCTGCTCTAAACCAGCCATAACACTGTGGCGACATCTATTGAGCATCTCATCAAACTTCTTGATATCATGCAACCCGGGATACAATTTCAGAATTACTTGTTAAACAACTTATAGACGTTTTGACGACTCATTCGTTTGTTGTTAAATAATTAATAGAAATAATAATAATATATAACACTGATGCATTCAAATCATACAGTAATTCGTCTCATATCACTCTCAGCGCTATTTTATAGATCATACAAAAAATTACAGATTTGCCGGTAAATTACAGACCGACGGAGTGTTAAAGGAGGTATTAAATATGAAATTTCACGCTATTTCCACAGATTGTACTTTAATATCCATCCCTTATGATCCAGTTGTTATGGATGTACTATATTTTTTCTTTCGACAAATTGCTGTTTCTATAATTATTCGTTTGCTGGGAGTATGTGTTGAATGTTGGTTGCATACGAGTCGGGCGAATATTAAATTACATTAGGAGAACATTGCTTGCTTTCCTGTGCGTGGTTTTAATTTACATGCACTATCACTACCAACCACCAAAATATGGCGGGTCAAATGTTGCTTTTCGGTCCCAGAATTATGAAACTCGCAAATTATATGTTATTCGGGTCGGTGATATTTCCATGATATGGCAGTTCGCATTGAGAAACTCGCAGATTGGGTCGGTGATGTTTGCTTTCTCCCAACATAGCAGAGATTACACAGGACTTCCACATTAGTCTACACTGTAACTGAACTTGTCTCGCGCCAGGGACTATGTTTATAATAGCCAAATGCGTCTATTATTTCGTAACAATCACCGTGGCTGCAGCATAAAGTGACTAGCAGAATTATTCGGAACCGGTAGTGTTTGTACAAAATATGGAATTTATTAGAAACATAATCTGCTACATTCAACAAAAACAAAATAGTGTTACCTTTCGATGGCGTGTGAGACGTTTTCCAGCTGCTTTTTGGTGATTGGGTAAATAAGACATACAAATACTGTTTTAAGTAGAATTCACGCTAATATTAAATGTTTGTTGCTTTGAATGGCTATATGAAACATACGAAACGTGTGTGAAACGTTTTCCGACCCATGTTTTGACAATAGTTAGTGCTTTGTACCACCGCAAATGCTCATATTTAGCTATAAAAGAGACATTTTTAGCATGTAACTCAGGTAGAAAATAGTATTTCAACAGTAATGTATCGTAGAAAAGAATGAATTAGGGAATATTCTAAGAATTTATACGGTAAAAAACGTGACAAATGTGAATACGCCGCCTCTTAATCGAAAGGTTTAAGTAAAAACACCCAAAACGGCCTAATTAAGGTATTTTTAGGTGATATTGAAATTCGAATAATGCAATATTGGAGAGAGCTTGCTTAGATTTTTCGGGAATGTACTTGCACAGGTGTATATTAAGGTTATTTGATTAATGATGTTTGTATTTCACGCTTTGTAATCACATGGAATCAAAATTTAAGTATTTTTAGCATGTATTTCAAGGAGAAAACGACGAATTTACATGGAGGTCGAAAACTAACAGTTGAAATACTTTCAGCGTGGTTTTAAGTGGAATCTAGCCTCTAAATTGTAATTTTGTATACAAGTTTTTGTAGAAAAACAAGCAGTGTTTGAAGTACTATGAATGAAACGAAACCTAGAAAGGAAAAGGCAAACTGCCATATCGTGGTAGCATTACCGACCCGAATAACATATAATTTGCGAGTTTCATAGTTCTGGGACCGAAAAGCAACATTTGACCCGCCATATTTTGGTGGTTGGTAGTGATAGTGCATGTAAATTAAAACCACGCACAGGAAAGCAAGCAATGTTCTCCTAATGTAATTTAATATTCGCCCGACTCGTATGCAACCAACATTCAACACATACTCCCAGCAAACGAATAATTATAGAAACAGCAATTTGTCGAAAGAAAAAATATAGTACATCCATAACAACTGGATCATAAGGGATGGATATTAAAGTACAATCTGTGGAAATAGCGTGAAATTTCATATTTAATACCTCCTTTAACACTCCGTCGGTCTGTAATTTACCGGCAAATCTGTAATTTTTTGTATGATCTATAAAATAGCGCTGAGAGTGATATGAGACGAATTACTGTATGATTTGAATGCATCAGTGTTATATATTATTATTATTTCTATTAATTATTTAACAACAAACGAATGAGTCGTCAAAACGTCTATAAGTTGTTTAACAAGTAATTCTGAAATTGTATCCCGGGTTGCATGATATCAAGAAGTTTGATGAGATGCTCAATAGATGTCGCCACAGTGTTATGGCTGGTTTAGAGCAGAAAATATAATGGTTTGTTTCTATTGGCGCGTATTAATATATCAATTATGAACAGAGTAATTATATATGGAAACATTAATTTATCAAAAACTCTTCTAGAAGAGTTGTCACAACCTATTTGATCTGTAAATTAATTCTTTGCAAATGGTTATCGTAATTTTGCATCTATATAGTTATATGAGGACTACTTGGCAGAGAGAATGTATACTATGGGATATGTTAATGTCCTTTCTCTAAATATATATCTATCTTTTGAAATGTAGTGTTTTCATTTCTTGGAGTTGAACTTATCAATCGTTAGAGGTAGCTGAAAAGCTCCAGAGTGATTGATAATTTCATTACATCTCTATAGATAGTCTACGATAGCCATTTTGTAGCCCACACTAGAATCGATTTGGGGCACGGATGACTATCTGTCTAACTTACCTGATTCGTACTCAAAGTTACGTCAAAAATCCAAAACAACACGCCTTGAGAGAGTTAAGCAACAAATTTTATGAGAGAGCCGCGCAGCATCAACAAAAGTCTATATCAGGAAAGGGAACTTTAAAGATATGTATATAATTGTTATAATCTACTAATATTACTCATCGACTATTCATTTATTTCAAGAGGATCATCTATGGAATTCTATACGAACGTGTACTTGTCGTTAAAGAACAAAGAAAATGTTATTTTTTGTGTATAATTGCTTACATGAGTTCTGCGCGTCTTGCATTAATTTTGCCTCCATACTTATGAATATAGTAATTATTACAAGTACCCCGCTTTCCTGAAGCCTTGCAACAGCTAGGAAATAATAGACGCATTAAAGGATTTGTGCATTTGACCACTATGAAAATAGTCCCTGGCACGAGACAAGTTCAGTTACAGTGTAAACTAAGGTGAAGCCCTGTGTAATCTCTGCTATGTTGCGAGAAAGCAAACATCACCGACCCAATCTGCGAGCTTGAACTGCTATATCATGCCATAGCATCACCGACCCGAATAACATATAATTTGTGAGCTGTATAGCTCTGGGACCGAAAAAGAAAAATTTGAACCGCCATATTTTGGAAAGAGTTGGTAGTAGAGAGAAGAAACTTACACATTCGGCATCACCGACCGAAATAACATATATTCTGCGAGTATCTCAATTCTGCGTCTAAAAATCGAAAATTCGAACCGCTATATTTTGGAAGCAATAATAGGTAGAAAGAAGCTGTTTTCAAATTCGGCATTACCGATCCAAATAATATATAATCTCCGAGTTTCTCATCTCTGCGGCTAAAATGTCAAAATTCGGCAAAATTCGAACCGCTATAACTTGGAAAGAGTAGGTGCTAGAAAGAAGCAAATTTCACATTCTGAATCACCGACCAAAGTAATATAATCTGCGAGTTCCTCAATTCTGCATTCAAAATGTCAAAATTTGACAAAATTCGAACCGCCATACGTTGGAAGGAATAATAGGTAGAAAGAAGTTGTTTTCAAATTCGGTATTACAGAGAATAAAATAACATAATTTGAGCTTTTCATAGTTCTGGCTCCAAAAGAGCAAAATTCAAAAAAATCGAACCATCATCTGTAATAACCGGCAACAGGTAGAAACATGCAATTTTCATACTTAACATTCCCGTGACTAAAATAAACTGCATTATCAGTTTCATAATTCTACGACCTCGGGGGGCCAAGTTAGCAAACTGACTTTAAATTTAACATTAGCACACCAAAATACATATCACTGTGAAAGCAGAATCTGGTTTACGATCTACACACGGTTAAATATTTGACCTTTCACCTCAAGGTCACCAGTTTTTCACATATACTATTTGATACACTCATACAAAATAGGAAAAAATCTAAATATGTCTCGCCGTTTACGATATCTACATGGTTAAATATTTTGACTTTTTACCTCGAGGTCACCACTTTTTCGCATATGCTATTCGATGTCCTCATACCGTATGTGAAAACAGAACTTCAGTGTTTACGAGCTATACACGGTTATTCGAACTTTGGCCTTAGTACCATCTTGTTGACTTGGGCCCAGGTTGGATGGCCAACAGCCTTATATGGGTAGTTACCGCCTACTATTGATCATTGGTTGTAGTGTGTAGAAACTGACTTCATCAAACCGAAAACTCCTCGTAGCCGCATATTGTGCACTAGGGTTGTAATCTCTGCTGTGTAGGGAATGAGAAAGAGCTTCGTGCCCTTTTTTAGTGTTGGGTTCGGTTAACTAGCACGTATTCCGCTGCCTATATTCTGTGCTGGAATCTCTGCTAGGGGTTGGGCCGTTAAGTAGTGTTTTTTATGGTTGAAAAAGAGGCTCGTACCCTTTCATAGTGTTGGGTTAGCTCAACTAGCATATATTCTGCTGTCTATGTCCTGTGTTGGACACTCTGCTAGGGATTAGACTGTAGCCTCCGTAATTTGTGCTATGTTAAGTAGTGTTTTTATGGTGGGGTTGGAATCTCTGCTATCGTGCACTGCTAGAGGGAATATTCAATACTATGTTCGTTGGCTTTTGTTTTAAATAGTTTTAGGGTTGAAGGGTGTAGTGGTCAGGGGTGTGTAGGAGCTTCGTGGTCTCCTATTCCATGCTATCTGAGTTAGCTCAACTAGCATATATTCCGCTGCCGTAGCCCATGTCCAACGTCGGAAACTCTTCTAGGGGTTGGGCCGTAGCTTCTGCTAGGTAGTGTTTTTTATGGTTGAAAAGAGCTTCGTACCCTTTTATGGAATCTCTGCTATCGTGCAGTGGTGTACAATGTTAGGTTAAATCTGTGTAATTTCTGCTATATTAAATAGGGGTTGGAAAGGATTCGTAGCCTGGTGTACTATGTGGGGTTAAATCCTATGTAATCTCTGCTACGTTAAATATGGGTTGGGAAAATGGTTCGTTGCCTCTTATGAAATGTAGGTTACCTACTGTAGTATGGGGTTCAGCAACCAGAACGAATGCTCAACGGCGGTTTGCTTAGCCCTGGGAAAATAGACTCCAGGGTATGGTGTGGCCTACTATGCCAGGTTATGTAGGTTAGCTCGACTGCGTTCTTCAGGGTTTTATATAATGGCTCGTACTCTTTTATGATTTAAATTAAATTCTGATTAAATTTAAAACAGCACCAAATGTCCCCACTCTACTCAAGTCCTACGCCTGCAAATTGTTGTCAAGCGAGATACTCCCTTTCTCATTCGAAGGGTGTGACCGGGAGGCATGTGTCCGAATCCTGTTTTTCTAAATACAACAAATGACCAGTGATGTAATGGAGGGTATACGCAGGTATACGTCGTATACCCATCTCAATATTTTAGGCATCTTCGTATACTAACCTAAAATTTATAAAATATATAGGTAAGTATATGGAATAATAAGCGAAAGCTTTCGTTACAAAGAGCGAAGCCTATACTCACCTAGAAATTTAACCCTGCAAATAATTGTTGCACCAAGATTACGAACGGAGAAATGTCACTGAATTTTGCCAATTTCTCATGAAAACTTCAAACTCACAATTCCGGTTCACTTTAAACAGTGATCACAGAAAAAGCCTCAGAAGATCTCTTTGATGACGAGGTTCTCATATGTTTTAGGATTTTGCGTAAAAGATAGTACTAGTCCTGTTTTTCCAGACTAAAGTGAATGTATGCTGTTACCGCCCATTAATTTTATTTGATCTTATCTCAAGTGAATGTACGATAAAAGTACAATTTCAGGTAGAGCACACGGCTTATAATGCGATGGCGCTGATAGAGTTGAATACCATGCATTTTGCTTCTCTCTTTTTAAGGCGTAATCTATGTAGAAAGTATTTTCATCTAATTATTTTAAAGATAACACAGAATCAGGAAGAAAGTCGCCTCCTCAGCGAAAGAGTTCAATATTATTTATTGACTTTCAACTGTAGCGGTCTAAGCGTTAAGGCAGCGGGTTCGAATCCCACCAGGGCCATCGTATATTGTGGATTTTAAACTCTACGTACTCATTTTATCATAAGGGGCTGAAGTTCGTAGCTACAAAAATCTCGAGTATAAAATAAAGTTACTGCAGTTTACTGAATTGTAATGAATTCTCTTCTTAAGAAAATTCTGGAATGGGAAGGGGAGAACCATATGAATTATAGTATTTTCTGTTTTACAGGAGCTAAATAAAGACGAGTGGAAAGTGAAGACTGTGGCTGCCATCCGGAGTTTGTAGAGGGGGAATGTATTTTAGAATCTATAAAAAGGTAAAGACCAGAACAGTACATTGCCTACAAGGACTGTTTCTTTAAGATAGATAATATAAGCTTTTATGATTGTAAATGTATGAAAAAACACTTCTCTACGAACGCTCTGGTAAAGTACTATTAGCAATCGATGATGACATAATGATTATATATGAAGATTCCCACAGAAACTTCTTTGCTGACTGGAAATATGTTAGGTGTGTGCTGAATGGGTATGGTATTTTAAATGGAGTTGGACACACTAAGGATGAAACTCCAAAGTCTGAAGCGGAAGAGGACAAAATGCTTCGCGAAATGTATCTCATGGCGTTTTAAATAGTACCATTAACATGCTATTCCATGTTGAAAATATTAATATTCATTTGAAACTTTAGGCATGATCACATTAACTGAAAATTTATCAAGTCTTATTCTTTGATTCTAACACATTATACCTATCTTGTAAGTTTAGAAGAGGTTCCTTTTAACTGTCAAATATAAAAAAATAAAAAAGCTAACTGAAGTAAAGTAGTATGACTACTACAAATCGCCCGAAAATATTAACACTGCTTTTCATACTTGCTTACGTTGCATGTGCGCGATCGTTGTGTGCGTTTACCAATTTTTAAAGCAGCTTTTTACGTATGTGTAAAGATTATTTTTAGGTTGACTGTATACATAAACGATTATTTTATACACCAATGATAGCAGAGGATGATAATTCATGAAATTATTATTTTATTGATTGAACATTTTAAATTACCTAAGGTGTATGTAATTTTATATTTTGATCACTAACAATGAAGATACACACTTTTACTGAAAGACTAACGTGAAAACTTGAATTTTATGCTCTAGAGAAATTCATTTTACTGCTATATTCCCTTTATGAAAGAAGTGAGGACAATTAGAACAGTTTGAAATTCTATTTGTCGTTAGAGAGAGGAACTTTTATCAATACCTGGTTATTTCGTTTTTCCTAGAATAAGCAGCAAGGACGTACCTCTGACTTTATTTAAACCACTCACTTACAGAACCGGCTTCTGCAGGAATTAGTCGCAAATATTTTTAATGTTGAAACGATACACTTCCTCCCTTTATATCTTTTTTTCTTTATTGCACCAGGGACATGGTCTTTCATGTTAGCTTCTTTCTGCTGCAATAGCTGGAAAATCCGAAAGAACTTAGTAAACAAAATAGGTGAATTAACCTGAGAAGCAGGTAGTTTTTTACTATCCCTTGTTTATGGCTTGGCGGATTTATTATAGGGAATCGTTAAAATCGAGTTTAAATAGAATGTGAAGGTATTTTTATTGCGACTTTTAAACGAGAAACAACTTTTTGTTTTAGAAGTTGAAAAAGTAACCGACAAGAAAAAACTAGGTGAAAGCAGAGGGTAGCAGAGGGAAGCAATCATTTAAATCTTGATTTGATTGGTTGTTGAGAGTTGACGTCACATCGGGAGGAGTTCCCGCTCCTAAAGGATAAGCGTTCTCAACCCCAAGGTTTATTGTTGTTCCATCCCCTAAATAAAGCTACTATTAGATATTGATATATTAACCTAACGTAAGTTTGATTATAATTTGATGAATATAAGTAGATAATTCTTAGAATTCGGACTATTATAGCTAGGGTTGAATTATTTTAATATTAAAAGGATTTCCAATTTTTCCTTTCCTTTTAGTAGAAGTGTTAACGAAACCTGCACATAATGTCTTGACATAACTAACTTATATTTATGACTTTAATGCATTTAAAGTAAGGAAAATTTATTATTTATCCATCATTTTTTTAGAAAATGATATGTCGGGGGATTGAACACACATCCTCCGTCAACGGAGAGGAATAGCACAGGCATTTCCCAGAGCTGCTGCTGTTGTCGCTGTTACCGCTCCCAGCCTTGCTTTCGTCGTTGCTGTTCCCGCTATTGTTGTAGCTGTTTCTGCCGCCGTCGCTGGAGTTGCCGCGCAACAGTTGACATTGTTTCCAATGTCTGTTGATACTGACACAAGTGCCGCAAAACCCGTCGTCTTTGCTGGCTGTCGTCGTTGCCATGTTTAAGTCACCTGGGAGCAAAGCTCTTGTCACGATTGCTGTGGAACTACTGTTTGATTGTTACGGATGTTCAAGGCGCGCCTGCGGGAGGTAGGTTGCGATCTACGCATACGTAGAATATTTTGTTTGAAATGGGTCAACGGAGAGCAAGATAGAAAAAGTTGCTTTATATATTTGGTCCTCCGAGAACGTGCCATAATATGCCTGTGCTTTTCTTGGAATACAAATGTGCTGGTCTTCACAAGAATTATTTTGGTTTGCCGCTTGATTGATGCCGGCGCCAGCTGAATGACTTTCATTTCTTTAACAAAGGGTTTACACGGAACAAAATAGAAGATATTGGTTTTATTCTTTGATACTCTTGACGGGATAGTACATGCTACAGTTTTTAAGAGTTTCACGGTACAGGTGTTCGTCTATGTTTGTGCTATTATTATATTGAGAAAGTCCTAGAACTGGTTTTTACGAATTCTTTGACGATATCATGTGCTGAAGGAACAAGCCGAATCTCATTTGTTAGAAAGTAGTTCTTGACGCGTAAAGTTGTTTTACCTATAAAATTTTGTATGTAATTGGGACCTAGGTATGATATTAGGCAGTAGAAAAAATACCATGTATTTTTACGATTATAATAGTACGGATGAAGGCGATAGATCTCTGACGAAGAATGCGGCTGATTTCTCCGTATTTTTCGTATCCCATCCACATCAAGTTTAGAGGTAGAATTTATTTCAGACAGTGACGAAGGATATGATGCTTCTAGTGCTGAGGAAACTGAGTGTTGTGCAGAACTGTGAAGTTACATTTACTACTATGTGTTTTAGTGAAACTGAAAATTCATGTGGATGTGTGTATTACTAGTTTGATGATCAGTGTATGTTACAAGCTATCGAAAATCGGAAATACAAAAAATATTGTCACATATTGTGTGCTGAATGTTTCTATAATATATGCAATCGCAAGAGACATCATTGCATTACACGATCAGTAGGTGAAGAAAGGTCTTTGAGAAGAAATGCCATATAGAGTGGTAAAGGATCCTGTGATTTTTTCTCATATTTATCATCTCTATTTATCATTTCGATAGTGTTGAAATCTTTAATATTTTGTTCGCAATTTGCTATTACTCTAAGTGGATGAAGTAAAGAGAAAATTCATTGAGAAAGACGCTAAAGCAGAACAAGATGTTGTGTAATCATGAGGACATAATAAAAGTGATTGTGTGACACGAAAGACGAGAAATAATTAAAACTGTGTATGAACTGAAATTTTGAACTTGTCAAAAGTATAGTTACGAATTAAGTTAAACTGACTTCTACTCTCTTTTGCTCTCCTCATTTAGAATTTTTATAAACTAGTAGTAAATGAAATTGTGATCTTTCTAAAACATACATAATCAGATTTTTCTGTAATAAGAAAATTGAACATGATTTAAATTATATTTCTGTTTACCTTTCCCAAACGTAATAGTGAAAGTGTGTAGTCATTAAACATTAAAATTTAGACTCTCGTGGCTTTCAAAACTAACTGTACAACTTTCCCTCTACGTTGAAAAGTTAAGCGGTTTAGTTCATGATAACTAGTGAAATATTCTTGTGATACATAACTGCTTTCAATACAAAATCCGCCCAGGATTATAGATCAACATTACTAAACACATGGTGTAATGAAAATTGAAATTAGGTCTCAACATACTCAGCCGGTCTCAAAGTGGACGTCCCAGCTTTAGCACGTATGGAGATCTTTTACCTTTGTCAGTCAAATTAACAAATCCGCGCACGCCTTCATCGATATTTTCAATAAGTCACTTTTTTACCCTGGTGATTTTTCTCAGTCCTATCAATTTAAAAAACATCAATACTATCCGCACTCTATGGACTACACCATCATTTAAAGTAATCAGACATATGATG
The DNA here is from genome assembly GCA_022664845.1 of Lepisma saccharinum. Lineage (NCBI taxonomy): Eukaryota > Metazoa > Arthropoda > Insecta > Zygentoma > Lepismatidae > Lepisma > Lepisma saccharinum. Next base: position 29,929 of record JAGDQP010009112.1, read on the forward strand.
ATGTATCTCATTACCCTTGAGGAAAGAACACAGTGTGTGTGAAAACAGAAACTAGCTTCATCTATTGAGCTTGAAGCATAAGAAGGTTGAATGTATAGGAATGTATCCAGACCCTCGTTCAAAAATGTATCCAGACCAGAAATAAAATCGTATAAGAATGTACCAAGTAAATAATAATATCAAAGTTTACTTTATGAGACTTTATCCCTACTAGAGTACACATCATTTGTAATATACTGATGCCATATTGATTGTATAACAATTAGCTAGAAGGAATATAGTATTAAAATAAACCATCTCGCATTATGAACACCTCCTTTAAACAAAACCAACATTTTTATGCCATGTAGAACTATTTACTATTTAGAATGTTTATGAAGACAAATATTCCTTAGCTCTATGTGAAATAAATGTTTATTGATTGTGCAATGTAATGGGAAAAAGTCATTACTTAATGAATCACATATATTACAGGGATATTTGAGTTTTTACTTAGTTCACTATAACTGAAGCATAATAATACCTAACTGTACCATTAGTTGCAATTATGGATATTGAGAGTTTTAATACAGAAATAAAACAAAGATTTGTTATAACAAGAACCTTGTATTATAAAATTTCATAAGTACATTGACAATGCAAACTTTTCTTAATAAAGAAGTTGAGAAAATAAAATAAATAATTCTACAAACATGTTATATTCAATTTTGTAACTTTTGAAACCTGAATTGTTATTCTTTAACAAAAAATATTTCCAAAAGGTTTACAAAATATTTTCTCCTTTCAAAAAAATTTTACCAAAAATTTCCTACTTAAAAAACAGTTTTGCCAAAGATTTCCTTTTACAAAAAGTTTTTACTTACAAAAAGGTTTTTATAAAAAGATTCCGTTTACGAAAATTGTTTTACAAACAAGTTTTCTACTTACAAAAAGGGTTTTACAAAAGATTTCTCTAACAAAAAGTTTTATAAGAATGTTTTAGTTACGTTTTACCGAAAATCTGTTTTCATATGTTTGACAAGAAATTCCGATTTACAATAAGTTTTCCATTTACAGGAAGTTTTTAGTTACAAAAACTATGATGTTGCGTTTCATTTTATATTACACTAAATTTTCATAAAAAAATAAAATTATATCATAACATTATTTGCTTTAATAACCATAGGGAAGACTACAATAATCCTTGTTTATTGAATTAAATATCCTTCGCTTGTTATTTACTTCTTCATGCGTTTTCCACCGTCCTTTGCAAATAATTTTGTAAACTGGTTTACATAAGATATTGTTCGGACTAAAGATTTGTCGACTATCATACTTATTAGTGACTAAATTATAGAAGTGATTAAAAGTTATTAGTTATCCTGCACGAAAATTTAGTTAGACCTCGAATTTTGTTAACGTATCCCACTTCAACTGTACCTAGATTATTAAAAGCGTAACTATATTTTTTCACCCAGTCAAATACAGATTCGCATCTTCCATCAGTTTTTAATTTCATTAGTTAATTGTCCCATGTAATTCCCAGTATGTAATAATAGTGAATCATTTCATTTCTCTACGTAAATAACTGAGTCAGTATCACATTACACTATACGTTCCATACCTACATGTCTAGTAATTGATATACCCGAACCCTAGCCCACGAGCAAATTAAGGCTGCTACTTCTACATGAGTAAAACACGAGGTGAATTTTCATTTTCAAGTCCTGATACGTTACTTTTAATTTTCTTTCTAAAATGAGTCACATGTTGAACTTTGAAATGAGGTGACCGTAAAATTTCCAAGAAGGTTTTTGCATCATTGACAACTTGAGTCTGTGGAAGGTTAGTTTTTGTACCCATTTACCAAATAAAGAATTGAGGAATATTTCAGGAATATATCTGATTCCCTGATTATAATGAATCTTATGATGGTCAAGACCTTCATACTTTTCCTAATCATGAATATATCTTTCTCTTCTAACGTGCAATTATCAGGATACCCACTGGCTTGCTGTTTCATTTTGAGGAAAGTATCCACATATGTTTTGTTTGGCCCATATACATTTCCCCAATTTCATATGTATTAAGTATAACACTCCTCCTTTAACGCTATGTGAAGTTCAAGAGTACAAAATACTCCCTTGATTGCAGATTCATCATTACAGTTTTCATTATTTATTTCATTCATACAAGACCTGCATAAACAAAAATGAGACGTTTATGTGTATCATATGGTAAAACAGGTATAGTAAGATTCTTAGAAGGAATCCATAATCCATAAACATTAGCGGGATCAGGCTTGTTTCCCCCTTTATGAAATTTAATTTTTTCCTGTCTGCATAGCTTTCTTGGACAGCTACGTGAAGGTTGGCTAAATACTCGTCCTCACTACATTCATATAAAGCAAGGAAGCATTCCGTGCATATCCTTTAAATGCATCCTTAGGATGTAAGGATAAACCATTTAACAACATTCATTTCTTATGAAACTGAATTTCAGGCGAGGATGAATCAGTTTGTTCCACTGACAATCTCAATGGATATAACTTTAATTTTACAACTGAATTCAAAAATCCCTCTCTTGCTAATGTTGACATGTATCGATCCTGTAAGGTGTGTATTTTAAAAAATGTAAGTCGAAATTTATTTAAAACATTTTTTTGTAAACGAAATTGTTTGTATAACATTTATGTAAGTAGAAAACTTTTGCAGAAGTTTTCTGAAAGCACAAAATATTTTGTGAACTTTTTGAAAGATTTTTCTTAAGCAATAGCAAATCAGGTCTCAAGAGTTAGAAAGTTAAGAATAAGATGTTTGTAGAACCATTTATTTTATTTTCTCTCCTTGTTTTTAAGAAAAATTTGCATTCTTCAATGTTTAATAAAATTTTACGTATAATAAAATTTTCTTGTTACTCCACACCCTTTGTTTTATTTCTGTATTAAAACTCTCAATATCCATAATTACAACCAATTATACAATTAGGAATTTTGATGCTTCATCTGTAGCAAACTACGTTAAAATTCAAATTCTCTGTAATGTATGCGATTCATTAATTAATCTATTTTTCCCATTAGATTGTAAAATTTATAAAAAAAATAAATCAATTAGCGCTGGGAAATCTCTTCATTAACATTCTTCATAGTGCATAGTTCTACAGGGCTTACAAAATGTTAGATTTATTTAAAGAAGGGGTTCATATTGCGAGATGGTTTATTTTAACCCTATATTCCTTCTAGCTAATTATTAGAGAATCAATATTGTATAAGTCTATTACAAACGATATGTACTCTAGTAGGGGTAAGTCTCATAAAGTTAAATTGCTTGAGTTTTTTACCTCGTACATTCTGATAGGGTTTTGTTTCTGGTGTGGGTACATTTTGAACGAGGACTTCATAAAGATTCAACATTCGTGTGATTCAAGCCCAATATATCAAACTAGTTTCTGTTTTCATACAGACTCTGTTCTTTCCCCTAAGGGTAATGAAATATGTCATCATATGTCTAATTTACTTTCAGGAATAGGGGAGTCCATAGAGTGCGGACAGTACTGATCGGATTTTAAAAGATGATGATATGGAACAAAATCAACAGGGAACAGGATTTATTTGGAGTTATCGATGAACGCGTGCTCTGATTTAGTAATTTTACTGTTAAGGGTAAAAATCTCCATACGTGCTGAAGCTCCGGACTTCCACTTTGACACCGGTTGAGTATGTTGAGAATTTATTTCAATTGTCATTACACCATTTGTTTAGTAATGTAGATATATAATTTAGGGTCGGATTCTGTATTGAAAGCAGTTATATATCACAAGGATAATTCACTAGTTATCATGAACTAAACCACTTTACCTTTCAACTTAGAAGGGATGTTGTACAGTTAGTCTTGAAAACCAACCAGGTTCTTCGTTCCAATGTCTAATGCCGACGCAAATTTCGCTTTTATGTGAGGGAAATGTAAGCAGAAATATTATTTTTTATCATGTTCAATTTTTTGATTACAGATAAATTCTGATGACGGATGTTTTAGAATGATCACAATTTCAATCACTAGTAGCTTATAAAAATATAAATAAAGACAGCGAAAGAGAGTAGATGGCAGTTTAACCTAATTTGTAAGTACACTTTTGACAAGTTCAAAATTTCAGTTCATACACAATTTTAATTATTTCTCATCTTTCGTGTCACTCAATGACATTTATTAAGTTCTCATATTCACTCAATATCTTGTTCTGCATTAGTGTCATTCTCAATGAATTTTGTTTTTACTTCATCCACTCGGAGTAATAGTAATTTGCGAAGAAAATATTTAAAAATTTGAACACTATCAAAATGTACATGTTTGTTAAGATTGACATGATAAATATTAAAAATTCACAGGATCCCTTTCCACTCTATAAGATGTCCGTCATTTCAAAGACTTCTCTCCAGCTACTGATCGTGTAACGTAACGATATCTGTCGCGATTGCGTACATTATAGAAACATACAGCACACAAGAAGGGACCATTGTTTTTATATTCCCAATTTTTAATAGCTTCTAAAACACACTGATCATCTATCCTGTAATTCGCAGATCCGAACGAATTTTCAGTTTCACTAAAATACATAGTAATAAATGTAACTTCACAGTCGTGCACAACGCTATCACTTTCCTCAGCACTATATGCACATCATCCTTCATCACTGTCTGAATCTAATTCTCTCTCTAAACTTGATGGAGAGGGAAATAAGCTTCCATTGTCCGCCAGTGATCCATCACCTTCATCCGTACTATGATAAACATAAAATGCCTATTAGTTTTACTAGTGTCTAATAGCATACTTAGATCACAACTGCATACAAAATTTTATAAGTAAGACAACTTTGCACGTCAAGATTTACTTTCTTGAAACGAACTGAACTGATAAACGAACTAATGTATCGTCAAATTCTGAGAAAACCTGAAGCATACACTATCTTGTCTAGAGCATCAAATTAGAAAAACAATATGTTCTATTTTGCTCCGCGTTGAACCTTTGTTACAGTAACAAAAATGTCATTCAGCTGGCGCCGCTGTATATCAAGCGGCAAACATAAAAATTTCATATCTTCGCTTGCACACCCGCATTTCAAGAAAAGCTGAGTCATGTTCTGGCACGTTCTCCGTGGACCAAACTTATGAAGCAACTTGTTCTATCTTTCTCCGAGTCGACCCATTGTCCATTCAAGCGAACACCTGCTTTTGAAAGAACATCTGCACATTCAATTTCCAACAAAAGTCAAAGAGTGTTTTGTTATATTCCTCGAAGACCAAATTTGTAAAGCAACTTGTTCTATCTTGTTCCGCGTCGACCCATTTCAAAAATCTACTCTACGTATGCGCAGATCGTAAGCTACTTCTCCCACTTGCTTTTTGGAGACTCGTAACAATCAAGCAGTAGTTTCACAGCATTCGTGACAACAGCTTAGCTCCTAGGTGACGGGTGCATGGCAACGACGTCAAGTGCGACGGATTTCGCGGCAATTTTGCCAGTGTCAACGGTCAGTGAAAACAGTGTCGACGGGTGCGCGGCAACTGAAGCGTCGGCAGAAGAAACAGCCACAACAACAGGGACGACAACAAGGCTGGCAGCGGTTACAGCAACTATAACACCAGAACTGACAGCGGCCTGTACCATTCGTCTCCGTTGACAGAGGATCCGTGTTCAATCCCGCGACAAATCATAATCTGAAAAATGACGAATCATTAATGATTTTCCTTATATTAAAACATACAAGTCCAAAATATATGTTAGATATGTGACTACATGAAGTGCAGGTTCGGCTGACACCTCTACTGAAAGGCATGTTAAAATTAAGAATCCGTTTAATATGAAAATAATTGAATTTCTAGCTATAATAGTCCAAATTATTTTAATTATCGATTAATATTCATCAAATTATAATCAAACTTACGTTAGGTTAACATATCAACATATAATATAAGCTTTATTTAAGGGATGGGACAACAATAAACCTTGGGATAGAGGGCGCTTACTCTTTATGAGCGTAACCTTCTCCTCATATAACGTCAACCCTCAACAACCAATAAAATCAAGATTTGACTGATTGCTTCCCTCTACTACTCTCTGTTTTGACTTAATTTTTGTTGTCGGTTACTTTTGCCACTTCTAAAACGAAAAGTTGTTTCCCGTTTAAAATTCGCAATAAAAATACAATCACATTCTATTTAATCTGAATTTTAACGGTTACCTACAATAAATCTGTCCAGCCATAAACAAGGGGCAATAAAATATACTTGCTTCACACGCCAATTTACCTATTTTGTTCACAAAGTTCTTTCGGATCTTCCAGCTCTTACTGCAGAAACGAGCAAACATGAAGGGTCATGTCCCTAGGGACTGTTTTGACCGTGCGATAAAGAAAATAATGATTGGGAGAGGTGTGCCGTTTCAACTTTAAAGATATTTACGACTTTTTCTTGCAGAAGCGAGTGTTTTGAATAATGTCAGAGGTATGTTCTTGCTGTAAATTCTAGGAAAAACGAAATAACCAGGTATTGATAAAAGTTCCTCTCACTATCAACGAATAGAATTTCAAAATTTTCTAATTGTTCTCACTTCTTTCATTAAGGGAATATAGTTGTAAAGTGAACTTATTTACCAAATAAAATTCAAGTTTTCACGTCAGTCTATGTTAGTAAAAGGTTGTATCTTCATATAAAGGTCAATGGACTAAGATTTTTTCTCGTTTAAGACAGATCGATGTTATATATGTTAAGTTGTGCGTCAAACACTATGAGTTTAATTTTGATCGGCACATGCGATTGCAAATCAAAATATAAAATTACATTCACCTTAGGTAATTTAAAATGTTCAACCAATAAAATAACAATTTCATGTATTATAATTTCCTGCTATCATTGGTGTATAAACTCTTAAAATAATGACACAGGTACCGTGTACATGAAAATTAAACGTAATAAAATTTAGTGTACATGTGTTAACAACGCATGTAATAATTGGTTACGTATAAAGTCAACCTAAAACAATCCTTACGCATACGTAAAAAGCTGCTTTAAAACTTGGTCAACGCACGAAACGCAAGTATAGATCGCACACATGTAACTCAAGCAAGTATGAAAAGCCGTTTTAATATTTTCGTGCGATTTGTAGTAGTCATACTACTAAGTAATGTATTGTGAACAATCAACATTTAAATGTTATATGTGAACAAACTTGGAATCAAATTCGTATTCTTATGTTTCCTACTAATTTTTCACTCGTTAAGCCTAGATGATCGATAATGAGGTTCAAATTATTATAGGATTGGATTTCACTTTAAAAATTGACCGATTATTTTCTGTTACTTTGTCGTGACTATCAAAATTCTTTATATTCTATGAAAATCCTACGAAATTTTGCGGGAAGCCTGGAGAGCCTTTTAAGTTTATACACACATTATAGAATAATAGTAATGGAACACATGGTGTTTGTTGTTCTTGGTCAATATATTTTTATAATTTTTATACAAAGAAGCTAACAATTGAGAAATATTAACAAATACAAAGAATTTGACAATTGAGAAATACAATACAATAACTTATGATCATGCAGAACAATCTACATTTTCTACTTTATAATGGTCTTATTTAGACCACTGTCTTTGAGCCACAACACAACGCACATGCTTTTGACCAAAAAACTTCAAGTAATTCGATGAATGTAAGGACAGACGCTCCCATCAACAGTCCCAAAGTTCCTCCAATATCGCAAAGCATTGAGATGATAGTGTAAGCCATTTCTTCTGTTACTTCATCGTACGTTAGATCCTATCAGAAAAATGTATCTTATTAGTGGACATAAGAACTCATACTAACACAATTAACAAAGCTTACATTTTTATTTATAAAGTGAATCAGAGGAGATGCGCTACACCGAAAATGTTGTGGAAAGACTTAATTTGCTTGTCACTATGGATTGAAAATTTGATAAATCTCTCTCCATAAATGTAAACTTACATTTGTTCATTACGTGTGAGTGGTTGATCCAGCTGCAACAACAATTCTCTAACATAGAAGGCATATAAAAGGATTTGGACATGGGCCGTTCCATATGAACTCGACAAATCTAGAAGCTACACTACTCTTAAGATTTGTAAAAAGTTTGTAATTAAAAATTATTGGTAGTTTTGTTGGTTTTGGTTTAGTTTGCCGGATAATCTTCTGCGGTAAGTGCTGCTTCTAAACCTACGGTCCTCCTCCAGAGAAATTGGATTTGATAAATATGTATTACTGTGTTTGTGTACTATTGCGTGCGTAACTTACGTGTATTTATTTGTTATAAGCTGGCTATGACATAAAATGAACACTTCTTGCACAGTCACTTACTGTAATAAGTGGAGGTTGGAGTTATAAGAAATATAAGTAAAATTATCCAGGAAAATTGTTTCTCTATACGCCTAATAGCTAGACAACCAACATGACAGTACAAATATGCGCCAGAATATGACATGCCAGGATATTCCTCCATTGGGAGAAAGAAGGCATGAGATGTTGATCATCACGTAAAGAACCACGAAATAGATACGTAGAAACTCCATTCACGTTAAGTTCTAAGAGATAGGAACTAATGCAAAGAGAAGGAAAATAATAATATGGATATCATGCAGGAATGGTCATTATACAATTCTACAAGATTTGTCTTGTTCAAACACACACTCACATGGAGAGAGAGAGACAGAGAGCATTGAAGGAGACGGGGAAAGAGCAAAAAAGAGCTGGAAAGAAAGAAAGAAAATGGCAGAAGATATTGAAATAAATAAAATTTTCACGCTTATGAATACAAATTCTGCGTCTTTCCTTCTGCCCCTCTTTCACTCTTCCTCTCTCTCTCTCTGAAACGGGTTATTGGGTCTGTCGGATGACGCTGGTTAGGTTATGGATCGCCACCAGGTCTAGGATTAAATCCCGTTCTAACACGTTGATTCGATTAAGACCCGATATCTGGAGGACAAACAAGAGATTATAATTATTTATTTGCGTTCGAACAATGTTTCTTCCAGGGGTGACTAGGACCGAGGATGTTACCCAAGAGCACGAAAATTACGACGGCGAAATTTTCAGTTAATTAGATTTTCCAGACCGGGTCATTCGGCTTACCAGGTTATTCGGGTCAGGTATTGGCCGGGGCACTTATCTATGGGTCAGTCCCGATCATCACGTCATTAAAAGTCACCCGGTATTAGCTCTGGAACACGAACAAGCACAAAAAGAGAGAAATATATAGAACTATATGAAAGTGACAATGGAATAGTGTATTGTCACACCACTTACGTCACTGTGCAAAATTTAATCATTGTATGACATCTGGAAATAAGTTAAATTTATGATGAAAATTTGATTACACCACAAACCATTGTGAACTAAAGAAAAGTCTGCAAAAAACTCTATTCGTCGTACAGCTAGTGTCTCCAACCAGGTCTAAAATGGGTCACGGGGCCAAGCTTTGGACCGGGTCAGTGTGCCTAGGCTTTGGACGAGACCAGACCTGGTGACCCGATTTAGACCCGGTAGCCCGGAATATAAAGTAGAATTTTAAATTATAAATTTACTTACGTTTGAAAAGTTTTTTAGGGGTAACCAGTATCAGACATGTTACCCCCAGAGCATGAAAAATTCGACGCCGAAATTCCCAGTTAAATATATGGTGCAGACCGGGTCAATCGGGTCAAGTTTTGTACCGGGTCGCCGGGTCACTTATATTTTGGTTAGGTTGGGTCAATCGCTTGATTTTGCAATAAAGGGAGAACCAATAGATCACGAAATAGAAAATCTTGTCTTATTTTGATATTGAAAACACGCAGAAACAGACGGTTTCCAGTGAATACTGAATTCCCCTCGCTAAAATAAACAAGCCTCTCTGATATGTGGGTTGGCGTGTTTGACTTTAACACTTGGGCTGCCGAGTTCAAACCCTGATCAATTGAATTTTCTTCTTCTAAAAAAGTTAGGTTCGTGAGTTTAAACGCTGGCAAACACAATTCAATATTTATAAATTTCAATTCAAATTATTTTTCAAATGTTAAAATAGATTATTATTCTAGAATAAAATCTATTGAAGTAGAATGAAAACAATGGTGACAGTACAAAGAGAAATGCTGCACTTTAGACCCTTGAGAAACGAAGTTGATTACTTTATGGTGTCCACCCCGTATACATCCCTCGTTAAATGGATAGGAAATGTTAAAGCATATTTCTGCATACATCCGATTATTGTTTTCATTATTTTCTAATGCGGGTCAGTCAGGTGATGCTGTTCAGGTTAGGGATCTCCACCGGGTCTAAGATTAGAACCCGTTCTCAGCCGTTGATTAGATTGGGACCCGATAACCAGGAGGACAATATTTTAATCATTTATTTGTGTTTGAACAGTATTCCTTTCAGGGGTGACCAGGACCGAAGACATTACCCGCAGAGCACGAATAATACAACGCCGAAACTCCCATCTAATAAGTTTTCCCAGACGGGCCTGTCGGGTTGCATAATTAGATTTTCCAGACCGGGTCATTCGGGTCATGTTTTGGACCGAGCCATTTATGTTTGGGTCAGGCAACATCACCACGTCTTCAAAGGTTGCCCGGTTTTAACTCTGGAACAGGAACACGCACAAAATGAGAGCGTGTGTATAAGAGAGAGAAGCAATAAGTAATTGAAAAAGATGATGATCAATAGAGAGGGAGAAGAAGAGAAAGAATCGAACACATGAAAACAAAAGGTCAAAAAACAGAGGGAGAGTGAAAGACCAATGAAAAATATGAAAACTATTTATCATTATGCTAAAGAAAACACACACTGTTAACTCTGATTCTCGCTCTTGATGCCCCGTAAGTTCTCCAGCTGGTGAAGAATCTCTGTTTGCAGCCATTATTTTATGCGAAAAAAGGCACTACCTGGTTGAGAGTCGAACCGAGGAATTCAGTTTAGAAGTCTAGCACGATATTGATACTCCACAGATATTTCTACCCAAATCATGCTTAACAAATGTTATAGTGTTTCTTTCTAAGAATAATAACATGAAAAGTGGATACTTCAGATTGATCATGTGTTCTTAATTCTCCTGTTAACTCATATAGACTTTATTTTGCCTTACCCAACCAACATTTGCAAATCGTCTTCTTCTCTATAGTGACACAGATGTTTGGTTCCACATTCTTAAGGATTCTCAGTTTAGTATGAGTAGTTATTCTTCGATTCTTTACAATCGCTTTGTAAAGAACACTTGGCTTGTTCATTATGTGAACGGATGTTGGCTGCCTTTAGTATTGAAAAGCACGTTTCCCCTACACTAGTGTCACTCCTAAATTCATAAGCTAAATATTGCTAAGTTCAGATATGATCTTCGGAAATAACCGTAAGTTGTTTATTCAAAAATGCACGTCGAAATGTATTTATTCGACGACTTATAGAGAAATTAGTACCCACTGTTATCCGAAATAACAAAATATTTGTTTATTTATTGAACACGACAGGTTGGATACCTAGTTGTGGTGTTCAACATATATGTCATATTCTACACACACACACATATTTATATATTTGGAGATTCATAGTGATAAATTCTGTCAAAACAATTCGTTACCTTATATACGAATGAAATAGACATATTTTTATATTAAATATATCTATATCAGGAATCGTTTCAAGAATTATATAACAAGCGCATTCTCCTAATAGGGGATATATCTAATACATTCGTTCTTTGGATGGGGAGATGGAAAACTGCATCACGAGGTCGAGTAACTCAGTGCGGGACGTGCAATCCTATTTCTGATAATAAGCTTTCCGAGTTAATATTGCTATGTAGTAGTCTGTGTAGGAAAGATAATAGAAAATTAACTCTCCTGTTTTCCAGAGATTGTAATATGTATTTGTTTGCTAGGTCCAAGTACTTTTCGAAGTTAGGATATACTCCTGTTTCTTTTGTAAGTCAGAAAGCGAACAAATTTAGACTGTATAATTTCTATTTGGCAAGTGTTCTTCTTTGTATTAGGATGCCATACTACTGCAGCATATTCTAACTTTGACCGAACATACGCTGTATATAAAATTTTGAGAACATTAATATTTGAAAAATCGCTTCCTAATCTCATTACAAATCCGAGGTTGCTGCGAGCTTCACTAATAATATGCTTAATGTGCATATCAAACGAAAGGTTGGGCTTTAATGTCACACCAAGATCTGTTGGAGAATATACTCGGACCAATGGTGAATCATTAATATTGTAATCGAATTTCAAATAGTTCCTCTTTTTCGTATAAGACATTACACTACATCTTGTAATGTTTAATAACAATATGTTTGTTTTGCACCAATTGGAGACTGCAATGACGTCGTTTTGTAAGGCTACAGCATCCGATTTGGAAAAAATGCTGCGATAGATTTTTTAATCATCTGCATACAGAAGTTTGTTAGAAGATGTTATTACAGCAGGCAGGTCATTTGCATATAACAAAAACAAAAGAGATCCAAGGTTCAATCCCTGTGGTATCCCAGATCCTGCGACATATTCCTCGGTTATAATATTTTTGTAACGCACACGGTGTTTACGATGACACAATTAAGACGCTATTAACTGACGAAGTTAACAAGCTTGTTAAGAAGGATATCGTGAGTAATGACATCAAAAGCTTTTGAAAAGTCGGTGTAAATAACATCTACTTGACCTTTATTATCTATTTGTGTAGCTAAGAAATGTATAAATTCAACAAGGTTAGTTGCAGTCGATTTCTTTGGCAAGAAGCCATGTTGGAAGGGAGAAATAATTGGACGAACGTGTTAATATATTTGTTCATGTATAATAATTTCGAATACTTTGGCTGGTGCAGATATTATGGCTATTGGGCGATAACTTTTAGGATCATTACTCGTGCCAGCAATTTTTGGTATGGAACAGATATCGGCAAGTTTCCATTTGGTGGGGATTTCACAGGTAGCTATTGATTTGTTGTAAATTGCTTGTAGCGGATATTTCAGTATTTCTATACAGCCTTTCATAGGGTGGTACTTTCTCAGGACCAAAAGATGACCGAGTTTTCAGTTTCTTTATAGCTTTTTCAATGTCCCTCAGTTCGATGCGTTTCGGGGATAATTGGTCTAAGATTTCGGAACTACTGTGTTGCGTTAGAGTATCAAGATTATACTTTGACACATTGTGTATCACTTGAAAGTCTTTCATGAATGCATTCGCAGTAGCTGTTTCATCACTGCCCCTCGTAATTAAGTACGTTGCATTCCGACTTCCTTCTTTTATTTTTTACATATGTCGAAATGCTTTTCGGATGAGTTAGGATGTTAGTCTCGCAATTACGTAGATATATTTTATAAGCATTAAATATTTATCTTTTGGAAAGAGCACGTAATTCTCTAAATTTATTATAATGATAACTAACATCGCCGATTGCTTGCTTCCATTTTCTACGATGGTATGCCTTTCTCCTGACGAGTTTGATTGGGTAATTTGAAAACCAGACAGGGTACTTTAGTTTAGATCTTTTACGTGGTACACATTTATCGAAAATGGCATACAATATATTATAGAAAGAATCGACAGCATCGTCGAAAGTTAAGCTATCAGATACACTCTCCGAATTTGCTGATGTAGTGTCGCGATATAATTGCTCGTAATTTTCTTTGGAAAAGTTGTAATCTATTGTTTGTTGTTTAATTGTATGTTTGACTTGCTTGGTGTATAGAAGTTCAGCTATTAATTCAGGATGATGAACATCTTCAGGAACGATCGAGTCATGTTCATGTCTTACAATAATACTGTGAAAGTTAGAAAGTACTAAATCTAAAGTTTTGCCATATTTATTTCTAAAATTGTTGAAAGATTTTAAATTGTAAAAATTCATCAAGTTGTATAATTCATGACAGACTGTTGTTGAGCTAGGGAAATCGAAATCAGTTCCTGTTACTAATGAAATATTATAATCGCCTATTAGGAGAATACTACTTTCTGGTGGTAATACACTATATAGATAACCAAAATAATCTTGATACACTGATAAAGGAGAAGCAGGCAAGATATAAACAACACATACAAACACACAAGTAACATTATTTACAAAAACTTTGGCTAGGGCACAATCTGTACCAGGAATATCAGGGGAGGAAATTCTCTGCACTCGAATTTTTTTATTTACAGCGAACAGGAACCCACCACCAGCAGAAACAGATAGCTTTCTATAAGTTCTTATCACAACATAAGTTCACAGTCAAAATGACTGTCAGTGAGCCAAGTCTCAAATAATGCAAATACATGATTGTTGTTTAAAATGTTTTCGTACAATGTTTTAAGTTTGGTACGAAGACCACGTGTATTCTGTATGTACACGCTGAAGTACGTTTGCCTTCCAGAGTATGTAGTTTCAGTTGGGTTTCAAGAATGACTTTCCCCCACCACTTTACAATCACCACCCCTTCTTACCTGATAACTGAAGTCTCAACTACCCATCCGCAGGGCATGAGAGCTGGAATTACCAGCAATGGAACCTCTAGTGACCACTCCTGCATTGGGGAGGAAGAGACAGGGGAGGGTACGCTATTCATTGCAAGTTTATTTGTTTTATTGTCTGAATTATCTGCCTTGTTTCTTTCAGAATCATTTTCACCTGTTATCTTCTTCTCTCGGTTACTGCTTGTCGTACATTCTGAAGGAAGTGGGAATTGAGTTGAGATTCCTTCTGTTTTTCCTGGGAACACATGAATTTTTGTGGTTTTGTTTCGTTCACCGGGGGTGACCAGAGGGGAGGGTGGGGCGGGAATGAGATGATAAATTCACGTTTCCTTCTTGCAGGTTCGATGACATGGGGGCTTCAGGTGTCAAGGAACTAGTTTTTGTTGTTGCTATTTCTGTTTCGCTCTTTTCATTGTGCATAGGTTGTTCATAACGTTCACGACTGAAACTTTCTTGTAACTTGAGCAAAGGAAATCGTTTCCCATCGTTATACAAATATTTATATCGAAGGTACGCGAAATTGCCTCTCCTTCTGACTTCTACTAGATAAGGTTGTAGCTTCATATGTTCATTGCGGACTGTATTTGAAAAATCTTCTTCGATAAATATTTTTGTGCTTCTTAGTTTGCTTTTATTTTTAAAAATTGTCTCTTTAGTTTTATATGACAAGAAAATACATATGATTGGACGCACCATACCATCACGTTTTCTGCCTATTCGATGACAGCGCTGAATGCATTGGTCACTTAATAGTATCCCCATACGATCACTGATCATTTGCTTAACTTTTTCTTACACACGATCCCAAGTTTCGCCTTGCTCTTCCGAAATACCATGTATCACAAGGTTCTGACAACGTGACCGATTTTCAAGGTCATCAATCCTATCTTCCAGATAGTGTATGTGGTCTTGAAGTCTATTAACTTCATTAGACACGTCCTGAAGTGCACTTTCCATATTCCGAAATCTTTCCATTACATTATTAATTGAATCTTTCACTTGTTTTACTTCTGAAACTATTTGGTCGTTAGAAGCAAGGACTATGTTCAGAATAGTCTTTATTTCAGATATCTCAGTCTTTTGAGTGTTGGGAGGTCCCTGATTTTCTTCCACCGAGCCGATTAATAACAACGAAAGTGTAACAAAGCCGTACGCCAAGTACGCTTTGGATACTTTAATCCTCATCTCACCATTTGGGGTGACAGCTGCTTTCGCCCCACCACACAATACAACAGCACAGAAGAGGAATCCAGGAAAATAAAAGAAAACAATAAGATGTTATGCATTAATTTCGCCCTGCAGCAGGCAAGCTTATCTGAATAAGTAATATTATTGTTATTAACCACACCCGATAACATTTAAAGCTTATTTACTTTAATCATGCTTAAATTCTTTTCTATAATGAGGTAATGAAAAATTAATTGAATGTATGCAGGAATATGCTTTAACATCTTCTATTCATTCAATTAGGGATGAACACGGGGTGGACACCATGAAGTAATCAACTTTGTTTCTCAAAGGTCTAAAGAACAGCATTTCCCTTTGTACTGTCATCATTGTTTTCAGTCAACTTCAATAGATTTTATTCTAGATGAATTATCTATTTTATTAATAAAAATAATAAAAAACTTTTTAAGACATTCTTTCCTTAAACAATTCGTACTAAAAGTAAAAAAAAAATGTTTATGCATGACTAAGAAAAGCATTGTGCGCGCGAATTGAAGAAATTTTAAAATTACTGTACATGAATGCGCGCCCCATTCTTTTCTTTTTGGTCATGCATACACAAAATATTTTTTTTTTACTTTTAGTACGAATTGTTTAAGGAAATAATGTATTTTAAAAGTTTTTTATTAACTTCTTCTGAAGCTGTTTTGTGAACCAAATCCTAAAATATTCGGCAACCAGCAAAACCCCATATCATTGCTGGTTAGTATTTATTTTAGGATAAAGAAGTTTGTATTAAAAATATATTAAAGTTTGTGTGTGGGATCGATCTTCTGTTGTTTCCATAGCATATATACGGATTCTTGGTGCAAGTTTATATTGTTTTCAATAGGAACAGGTCAAGTTGCATATTTAATAAGAATGGATTTGTTTCTTATGTGCATTTTTAACTTGCCTTTCACTTGACATCAGATTTGACATAAAAGTGTTTTGTGGTTCAGAAGAAATTGAATTATTATTGATTGTTTCATAAACTGGGAAGAAACAAAATTTCATTAAACAGTCGGAGGTTTATGACATCCTCTTCCCCAATACCTGCAAGGTACGGCTATGCCGACTGTTATTTCCAACAAGATTAAGCTCCACCACAGCTCGGACCAAATTTTTGTTGTTGGTTCGATGTTCGATTCCCTTGTCATTACAGCAACCGGTAAAGTAAAATTGAATTGTAAAATTATCACCACAACTTTAGCCGACCTCACATCATTAGACTTTTCTCTGTGGGATCACTTTCCTAAAACTAAGTAATATTTAACAAACCTTAGTCAGAATGGCTGGAGTGGACGGAGCTTGAACTCGCTCCTAGTGCTGATTCGAAGTTCACTACCTTAACACTGGACTTTTTACTTATGTTTATGCGTTTAATCGATTATAGAAACACATGTATATAATTTACTCCAATTAAAATTGCAAAAGGTTTCAGTCATTAGGCTGGAGCTAGCGTCAGCAAATGAAAGCTCATTACAATGGTCTCCAATGTCACCTTTGAGGCCACATCAGGCAAAACCACTGAACTGATCAACACCATTATCAGTACTGTGATATCTTATAATATGTAGCTGGTTCACATGGGCGTCCACTTTCATATATATATAATCAATTCTTATTTTATGTAGTAAAATAGATGAGAATAAAATTTCCATAGTTTCTAACGTAATTTTCGATTCTGTAAAAAAGAAAGTTACCTCAAGGCTTCCATCATAGTGCCCTTGGGATCAAAAGTCCAGGACCATAAGGTAAATGGGTAAACTACTGTGAACAACCGGAGAAAGAGCGCTTGTTGTCAGGTCATTTTGACCATCAACTGAGTTCAGGAAGACTAGATGCAATGTGAACGTCTTCCTCCAGGTCCACAAAGAAACCTGGAATATCTGTGAAATATGCGGTTGATGGAGCGTTAAATATTAGCGAGAGTTTTTTGTTGTTGTTGTGGTCTTTCTTCGTAGCTCTCTGAAAACATTTTAAAGATGGTAGAGCGGTAAAATACAGTTACTGCGAATATTTGGTGAACTCTAAAAGCTCATTTCAGACGTTAGCTCTAAAGACAGGGATCCGAATTGTCAGAACCTTTCGGCCCGAAATCTCCTGAAATAATATTTTAAGGAATTACATTTTTCAGTAACACGTTTTGGCAACGATGGTCAAAAGAGCAATTTCGCGTATGTTACTCAATTTAAATGAAATTAAGTTAAAGTTGAAGAATAAAGTTTGCCTAATCCATGTCAAAGTACCAATTCTTACAACACAGAAATCTTTCCACATTCATACCTGAATGGTAGATGAGAAATGAGATGGAAGAAAAAAAAGAATGAAGCCTATCAATCTCTAAGTTCAGTTTGGCACAACATGAACTCGTGAGCTGTCTTGGTTTTAGTCGACACTCAACATATTGGTGTTGATCGAAGCGATGAAGAAAGGAATGATGATCTGGATCACTGCTGCAGTAGTGAGTCTAGGCTGAGGCTGAGCCAATAGTTTCATCGGTCTTTTTATACTGTTTTACGCCCTTACACAAAGTGACGCAAGTTGTTACTTTGACATGTCTTAGGAGGAGTATCCTCGCAATATTGAGGGCAAGGAATCGTTCTCTCTCTCTCTCTCAATCTGGTCTAAGGTGAATAACACTTGTATATCTGATGCAATGAATTGCTTTGTATTGTGGAACGGAAAGTGATGCTTCTTTTGCTCATTCTTACAAAACATGGCGACTTATTTTTATTCTCATTTCCAAACGCAATTTTACATAAATTGTATCAAAATTATGAATTTTGAATTTTTTCCAATTATTTTAAATAAATTGATTAATTTAACTATTTTAACACTTAAAGCACCTCACTGGGACTTAAAGAAAAAGTTTGTTTTGTCATTTATGACTAATTTAAATTTATCTTTCAAAAACGAAAGTTTAAAATTTAAATTAATCATAAAAGAAATTTGTAATAGCACTTAATCCTGAAACATAAACACAAGACAATAAAATTATGTTTAAAATACACAATGATTTCGTAAATACTTATTTTTCATCTTCTTTTAAATAATGTTCAAATGTTCGTAAATGTTTGTTTTCATTTTTAGGAAATATGAAAAATGTTCTTAAATTGTCTTTTTTTTTGTTAAATTCACAAAATCACTGATATATAAATTCTATATAAAACAAACGGTATTGAGAAATTAAAGTTTGTAATAATATTTTAAAATCAGAAATGTTATTGACATTCAAAGTAAGCGCACTAATTTATTCTGTTGCTTCATGTCACCGTCTTTTAAAACGTGCGTTATCTTATACTGGAGAATATTGTTGCTGATACGTACGGAGTCACTATGTCTGGCTTCACTATACACAACGCTGAAGGTTTGTATATCACTGGGTTAGTATGTACTTAGATGCGGACGGGAATGTTTCGAAGTTTGTATAAGAATTCGAAATATTTTTGCACAGAAGTTAAGATTGTTCGTTTTCGGAAATAGTTCGGAAAGTTCAAATAATTGTGGCGATACTCAATATTGGTAACACTGTTTACATTATAAAACTGTTCACTATCCATAGAACAAATGAAAATAAAATGAAGCGAAAATTTTTTTTAAGAGTTCATGGTAAAAGTTCAAAATTTTGCTGAGCGAAGTATTGTAGTAATTGTTCGAATTCAATAATACACTTCAAACGTAAAGTGAAAGTTCAAAGTTTTCGAAGCGGTATAAAAAAAAGTTCGAAAATGTAGAAAAGTTCTATTGGCACGCACTGGATGGAAATAATCATTATGTTCGAAGAAGAAGAATATCGAAACACAACACTGCGATGTAGTGAGATAATTTCAAGTTCAAGTTGCAGAATATTGGTAAGTATTACACTGTTGCTATTTCAGATTATTATCATAGTTCATACTGTTTGTAGAATTTTGACATATAATCAGTGCAATATCCATAGGTTAAATATAGATAAAATGTATCAAAATCATTTTCTAAACGCAATTTTACATTAATAACAGTCACTTGAAGAATATATCTGAGATAGACGAAGAATACTGTCGGGATGTCTGAAGAATAATCACTTGTCACTTATTGAATTTTGAAGTTATAAAGAAATTTAATTTTAAACACTTACCAGGTGCGTAAATATGAAACCGGAATTTATATGCAGAAAAGACAGTGATTGGATGACAATGCTAAGAACTATTTTATTCGAAGTATTGGTCATCGCTAACGATACATTTCTGCCATCGTTCCGACAATGTGTGGATGCCTGACCAAAAAACGGTGCCTCTTGTGCTGCAAACCAGTCATCAAGCCATTTTCGTAAGATGTGAAGGGCTGGTCAGCAAGTGCGTGTCCCATGGATGCAAATAAGTGAAAATCGGAAGGCGCCAAGTGTGGTGAGTAAGCTGCATGCGGAAGGATTTCCCAGCCAAATGTTGCAATCGTTTCCTTGACCGGTTTTGCTGTGTGGGAGGGTGCATTATCGTGAAGAACAATCACTTTAAGTTGTCTTTGGTCGTTTTTCACGCAAAGCTTGATGCAAATCGATCATTTGTTGTCGGTAACGTTGGGTATTAACGGTTTCGCCAGGTTTCAGCAGCTCATAATAGATCACTCACTCCCTTCTGATCCCATCAAACATAAAGCATTGTCTCCCGTCCATAGCGATTTGGTCTTGCAGTCGATGTCGCCGGTTCTCCTGGAGTTACCCATGATCTTTTACGCTTAGGATTCTCGAAATAGATCCACTTTTCCTCACCACTCACAATTCGATGAAGAAATGATATCCGTTTGTACCTGGCGAGCAGAATTTCGCAAGTGGTTTTTCGGTTTTCCTGCTGTCATTCAGTCAATGCATGTGGAACCCATTTTTCCACCTTCTGAATCCTGCCCATGGCTTTTAAACGTATGGAAACTGCTTCTCGTGCCACATATAATTGATCCGCGAGTTGTTGTTGCGCTTGAGCGTCATCCTCATCCAACAAAGCTTGCAATTCGCTGTCTTCAAACTTTTTCGGTGGTCTTCCACGTTCTTCGTTGCTCACGTCAAAATCACCACCTTTAAATTTTGTAAACTATACATAGCACTGTGACTTGCCAAGAGCATGATCACCGTAAGCTTCGACAAGCATGCGATGCGATTCTTCAGCAGTTTTCTTCAAATGGTAACAAAAAATCAATGCTGTCCGCACATCGTAGTTTGTAGGTACAAATTGAGCCATGTTCAACGCTATTAAACACTACACTATGACATGAAACTTGTGTGGTTATGAGCTGCAAATCGTTATCAGCAGTCAAAAAAAGCAATTGTCGCCAAGGACGCAGTTTTACGGTAACCACAGTGACAGCTAACGCCGTCTATGCACAAATTCCGGTTTCATATTTACAGAGCTGGTATTTTACACTTCCGGGGGCGGAAATAGATCACTGGGGTTACTTTGAGAGTACTGAAAGTTTCGTAAATGTCACTTGAAGTTCTGGAAGATGGTTGGGTATAATCAATTGGTGTTGAAAATTGTCCAAAGGAATGTTGGAAGATCTCGAAGTTCTATGTTGAATCTCATGATTGAAGATCAAATTTGATTGAAGATCAATGTTGATGCAAGTTCGAAAGTTCTTGAATGTTGTTAAATTTTGAGATAAACTTGTGGCAAAATCGTTCAAATTTTGAAGTTCGGCGTCGAATTTGTTTTAAACTTTTGAAATTTTAGCAAGACTTTTAGCTCATGGAATGTAAAATCGAATTATTCACTGCATTGACTTGAAGAAAGACTGAACCTGAAGGGTTTAAATAGTACTTGAAGGGTTTGTTCCAAATTTCGAACAAATAAACTTAAAAAGTAGAACGAAAATAAAGTCAGAAAATAGAAGTGAAGTTACTAGAAATTGCCTAAATTGAACAAGAGCGCATAATTCTACATTAAATGTCAATAGTTTTCTAAAAATTGGTTTGGCCTAAGCCTAAGTTTCCTCAAATGCCTTAAATTAAAAAAAATAGTTAAATATGATAATATATTTTTAAATGCAGTTATATATATATATATATTTATATATTGCTATAGAATGAAAACTAAAACTAGAATAAAGTATATTGGTTATATATTGGCTATATTTGTTTCGAAATACAAATTGAAAACGTAAAAAATATAAATGAAATAAAATATACAAAAGTTTAATAATCTAAAGAAAATAAGTACTAACTAAATGTAAAATAGAAAAGGAAAGCATGAATGTGGAATACTAGTTGCTCACATAAGCACTACTAACATGGTTAAGGTAAAATTAAAATAAAAAAGATACTAAAGTCAAAATCTAAAAAAATCTAACTACTAACTAAAGTTGTTTATATTTGAAAAATGCGTTTCATTCGGCCATAATCGGTAAATGTTATGTATCCTAGGTACACTTTAAAGTAAAAAAAAAATACGGTTTTTATTATTTCTCCAAGGATCAAATCCTGGTGATTCAGTATCAATACATGAAGCTGAAATACAAAGTCATAGTAGTCGTAATTGGGAAAGAATGGGTTGCATTTGTAAACGATTGATGGTACTTGATGTTATTTTTGCATTGATGTTAAACGAAAAGGGCATGCAGCGATGTTGAAAAGTAATAAATTAAAAGTTTGAATTGTCAAAATGTTACTATAAAGATTATGAAAAGTTTAAATCATAGAATTAAAAGTTAGTTAAAAAGTCAAATTAAAATTGTCACGAAGTTGAAGTTTCCTGAGTGAAGATATCTAAAATGATGCAAGAATATTGCTAAATTATTTATCCTCAGTTTCTCTTCGAAAGAGAAATTCATAACTGAATTAAAATGAATAGAATTAGCCAATTAAAAGATTTGTCCGTTTATTAATTAGAATTAATATAATGTTAATTTCTAAAGGCAAAAGAATGAATCGGCTACAATACGGGTAGATCCGATCGAGGTAAGCACAACGGTCTGGTCATAGCACAATCATTTCGGTGACTAGCACCTAACACGACTTATAACTAGCGACAATACTGAAATGTGTACCAGGTAGTCATTGGCTTGATTCATTTGAAAAATTACTAGGCTACTTATTTTAATTCTTCTTAAGTTGTTAGTTGCTTGTAGCATAAAAATGGAATTCAATCTTGGTCCGAAATTTATTATTATTATTTACACTATGTACAATATTATAAATATTACCATTAATATAAGTATAAGAATTAAAGAACGGACGGTTAAATTTTAGTAGAAAATTTAAAGAACGCAAATGAACCAAAAGTTGTTGTAGGTTTATCATTGCACTTTGCCAAACTAAGTTATTTCACTACGTACAATTGTCATTCTGTGAGTGTATGTGTAAACTACTCGTTATGCAGTCTTGTCTTTCGCTCATAACACTAGTAAAACTTGTGACATGAAATTATTTTCGTTATTCATACTATTGCAATTATTTGTAAAAGAAGAAAATGTGAAGTTTTATTATTATTATTATTAGAACAGAGGATTTTAACAGTTTGAAAATAAAGAAATATTGGAAAAATTGGCGTGAACTTGTCACCAAGCAAAATAAAACACACTTGATGAAGTCAACGTACTGCAAGGAAGCAAAGGGAAATAAAGAAGTGGTGGGTGGGAAAATGGACGAAGTAAATACGTCACACAAGGTTATCCTTGCATGAGACAGACGGTTGTTGTGTTTTGCTTGCGCACAATGAAGCAAAATCACTGTCACAAAGCTAAAAGAACAAAATGAAGATGTCGGAATCTTCGTCAAACGATTATTCTATTTTTAAAAATGACGACTTGAAAATTTAATAGGGATTTACTTTCCCTGAAGCATAGAGTAAAAAAATAGATAAAATCTTCGCGTACGAAGTTTTCCTAATATAATGAAGAAATACCATTATATATATAGGCTAATGCTGGGATAGTACTTTTCGAAAATATTGGTGAAATGGAATTGTACTGAAATTCTGTGCATTTTGCCTGTAACATAGCATATTTGAAAAATTAAAAAATGATATCTAGCACTGAATAGAGTAACAAGACTTTGCCTTAATAAGGATTACGGGACTTCTCTATAATTTTCTAAAAGTGTAAGAATTAGGGTTGTGAAACAAAATGGGCGTTTCTTTGGGGGAAAATGTGTGATAAATTGCACGTTCAGAATATTTGTATCATTTAAATTCTTAGAGAAAAAACTGTAGATAGAATGTAAAAGAAGTGTGACAAATTAAAAAAAGTAGGGTGATTCAAATTGTGTTGGGTGTTGTGTAGGGTGATTCAGATTTCATTTTCCTATTTATGTCGTTTAGTTGTTATTGTGTTATTTCGTCGTTTACCTTGCACACTAGATGCTCCCCATGCGCTCTGCAATATGGGGTAACTTAAGTACTAATTGCTCAAAAGTATTTTCAATAGTTAATATCTTACATACTAAAGCTGTCGTTGAATATTTGGGTGCCTAAGAATGAAATCGAACATAAGTCGCATTGTCTCAAACATATAACGTTACTTCCTGTCGCTTAGCGATTTTATCTCAGTTTGCAGCGCTGCATATATGGTTGCATATTCCTGAAACTTAAACAAATTACTGGGATCTCTCCATCCATGTAGACAGGAGTATCTCTCCATCCATGTAGACAGGAGTAGGAAAATAGAAATGCCTCTCCCCCACACTAAAATTAGCATAGAACTTTTCCATATGAATAGATTATATTCGCCTTCCTCACGAGTCGATTTTTAATAAGTTTCAATGTTCTTGACAAATTTGATTTATCATGGGTATGCACTTTACATAGCAAAATTTGTCGTATCCAGGTGATTATATTTGGAAGTTGACTTTGCGCACGATTCCAAAATATTGCATAAAGCATTGTCTCAAACTGTTGTTGCACACAACATATATGAAATTATATTTAAAATTTACCGAAATTTCGAAATTAAAATTTAGAGGTTCAATTTTGGCTAAAATTTTATTGTTGGTTGTAATTAATTTTATAATTGAGCAAAATTTGGAATAGTTTCGAATTACATAAATTAATAGGACAATTACAATCTCTAAACAGATGTCATTGTATCTCTTGATACACACAGCGCATCTCAATTATCAGTTTCTCTTACATTTAAATCGCGATGTACCAAACTCTATTGAACTATATTTGGAGCTTTGCTACCATAATTAGAGTCTATAAGAACAAAAGTGCTCAATACGTGCAATTCGCTGTCAGAATTTCCCCAAATTTCGACGTGTTGACGAAATAGAATTGCTGTTTAAAAAATGTGTCCAGACTAAATTTATTTTGCACTTGAAAATTTGCTTCTAAAGCAAGACACGGAATTTGCATTTCCATGTTCTGGACTTGAAAGTCTTGGGTTCGAATACCTAAGTAAAGTGTGCTAACATAACGTTGATTCATACGCTTTCCCTCCTCTGTGGGAATGTTCTATTGATGCGGAAGACATACGGTAAGGAAAGCATATCTGTTTTCTCTCCGTTGTATGTGTATGCTGGAGTTGTGTGAATGTGTCTTTGTTTTGCGTGATAATATCGCATTTACATACACATTGGATAACATTTTAACATTGCTATCCCTAGGTTCCGCGTTTGAATACGGGGTAACCCCTACGCTTCCCGTAGAATTGTTCATTTTAGAACTTCAACGGGTTCTTTGCTTGTGAAAAAAATACAACTTAGTTTAAGAGCTTAACAAGAAAGCATAATTGTCGGTCCACTTTCTCAATTTTAAATCGGAATTTAAAGCATATGCGAGATTTAATTCTAAATACAACTTGGATAGCGGTTTGCTTGCAAATAGTAATAACTTACTCTGTTTTAGGCATGATGGTAGGACGTTTATATATAGAAAAAACAACAATGGCCCTAAAATAGAACCTTGTGGAATTCCGCAATTCACTGATGATAAGCAAGACTCTACATTATTTACATATGTATATTGGTTTCGGTCTTGGAGATAGCTTGTTAGTAGTTTATGAGTTACGCCTCGTAAACCATAACCGTGTAGCTTTTGTAGGAGTGTGCTATGGTTTACCGTATCAAATGCCTTCCTCAAGTCAATGAAGACCCCAATCATATAATTACTTTCGTCAAGCGTTCCGGATATAAAATTTGCCAAACTATTTACAGCCAGATGCGTAGATTTATTTTTATGGAACTGTTCTTGGCTAATTATATTATGTTTTTCAAGAAAAGACATTAGTCTAGTTACGAGTACTTTTTCAAAAACTTTACTCAGCACAGGAAGAATTTATATTGGCCGGTAATTTGCTTTGTCAGTTATGTTTCCACTTTTATATGTGGGAATTATTTTAGCAATTTTAGAGTATCTGGGAAGATGCCTGTACTGAATGACAGATTAATTATATGTTTTAAAACTGGTGCTAAGACTACAGTCCCACTTTTTATAATTTTTGTGTTTATACCGACATGTCCCATACTTGATTTATTTTTCAGGCGGTTAATAGTGTTTATTATTTCGGTTTCAGAGACAGGAGTAAGACATATTGTTGATTGTTTTGGTTTTATACCTTTAGTTTGAGTGTCGTCCGTGCGACTTTTAATGTCGGCAGAAAGTTTCGTACCAATATCCGTAAAATATGTATTAAATTCATTAGCTATTAACTTGTTATCCTGAATAATATCTTTAGATTTATCAGTAATGTTTATTACGGTATATTCATTGTTATTGCTTTTATTTAAGGCAGAATTTATTATTTTCCATTTCAGGTTTGTATCCGACCCTGCTCGAAGCATATTTTCCATATAATAGTTGTTTTTTGCATTTTCGATACGTTTTTTAAGAATATTGCGATACAGTTTGTATTTTTGTTGAAGTATTAAATTGAAAGGATGTTTACAACTTATTTTCCAGAGTGTATCTTTTTTCTTAATTGATTTTAAAATAGAGGCGGTAATCTATGGTTGTTTCTTTATTTCGTTTTTATAGTGCAATCTCTTTGTCGTTGTAGTTTCATGAACGTACTTTCTACTGGTAGTGTGGAGAATTTGGATTGCCTGTGTGCTGAATATAGCAGCTTCGGACCAATTTGTGTCATTAATATTTTTTGCAATTTTCCTCTGGACAAGACTTGTTAGAGGATTTCGTTCTCTTTTACGTTGAAAGATTATATATTTATTAAGCTTCAGATACAGCTGTAATTGACATTTTACACTGAAACTAAATAACGTTGCAAAAAATAATAGCATCACTATAAACTAAATAACATTAATAATAGAACTACACATAACACAAGTAATGTTAAAACATGACGATTATAATACACAAGAAAAATAGATCAGATATTAGTATTTTGCGATCGAGGGAAAGTGTTTTCAGATCCAAAACTACCAATATTTATATCAATATTATTAAACACATTTACCAGTCTATAGAATAAGGACCGCTGCTGTATACTTAACCTAGGTGTGGTACAATGAAACAGGTTATTATTTCTTGTTATTCGCAAGGAAACACGGAAGTAAAATTACGACTCGAAGGTCCCGAGCTCGAGTCCCGGCAGGAGCATGGGTGTCTTTTAACTAGAACGTGACGGGCTGAAGTCAACAGTTACTAGACTGGCCCATATAAAAATTAAGTTTACCAAGTTTTTTTACGTAAGTAAAATTTAGATATCGGCCCAATCCTAAATGCTTTCTTTCCTTCCTTTCGCTGAGAAAGCAAAGGATTCAAATGAAGGAACCTTCGGAAGGACGGTTCATAGGAAGCATTTTGGATGCTGTACATTTTGCGAATATAGCGACATCTTTGGAAAGCACGAGTAACTATAAACGCAAACAACTGCGCAGTTGTACTCGTTTTCCTATATGCTTTCTTTGCTCGCGTGAGCTTTCCCATCTCTTCCGCTCGAGGGGTATTGTACAGCAGGTATTTTTAAGACAATGGTTTACATGGTCATATTCAAGGACGCTCATTAGGAAGCCAGGGGGGCAATCACCCCTCCCCTTATCCAGAAAAATTAAACTAATATGGCTCAAAATTAGGGGTGCGCGTCAGTCAAAATACAAAAGGCAGTATGTGTATGGGCGCTATCCTTGCCCCCCCCTGAAAATCACTACATGGGCGCTTTTGGTCATATTCCTTATTTATTCAATACTTGTACTGACCAGTGAGTAACTCTTTCATTACAATTGCAATTTTTTCCGTTCTTCTCTTTGAAATACTTTCCAGGGAACAGCTACACATAAGTGTTTTAATGCTGTTTGTAAGTTGCATTATTATTATGACAAATCAGGGAAAAGGTTTCGAAACATTCAAAATGCAGTGCAACAAATTGCTGTAATGTTGACAGAGTAAATGCATTTATTTAAATCAATTTTGTGACATTTTCTATTCCTCAATAGAACAATTTATATATTGTGTTAAGTAAATAAAATGAACAAGAAGAACCGTCCTGAATATCCGCACATCCTGTGTTAATGGCGGAATACAGCTGCAAGTGACATTATTAATGTACATAAGATGGATAGATGATGCATTGTATTTCAGAAGAATGGCATCCACTGCTACCTACGAAAAAGTTTACGATAACGATACAACAGGGGGAAGAAAGAACATCTGACTGCTAATCTCTTTTCAGTGAACTGTGAAGAATCAAGTGGCACCTGAAGATCAAAGGTCCACTTGAAAACAAGGTAGACGTTTTTTTTCGTACTCCCTGGAGGCTTGCTCAGTGTCCGAAGAAATTGTCGTAAGCTAAACATAGAAAGAGGATTATGATATCAACATAGAATTGTTTTTAAGGTGTTTTCATGGAGAAAATCGAAATTCGGCCCATACCTTTTGATAGGTATTCATAACATGTATCTGTTTGCAAAGTCTTGCCGCTCTTGGATCAAAACTGTTGTTTCTATCGTCATTTAACTGGGTGCAATCTTCAATAACGGAACCCTCCCGACAATTCCCAATGGAGAAAATCGAAATTCGGCCGTATCTTTCCCTAGGTATTCATAACATATATCTGTTTACAAAGTCGCTCTTGGATCAAAACTGTTGGTTCTATCGTCATTTATCTGGAGTACAATCTTTTACAATGGAGCTCTCCCAACGATGCCCAATGGAGAAAATCGAAATTCGGCCCGTACCTTTTCCTATGTATTATTTTGCTTCTACCTACAAAGTTTCACAGCTCTGCCTTAGAAATTGTTGAAGATATTAACGTTTGAGTTTTTGCATTTAATTGCATAGGCGATTACAGCACTATTTTGCATCCGATATTTAAAATATTTCTGAGTACTCATTGACCTTAAGGAAATCTAAAACAAACGGTTTCTTTCCCTGTAAATTTTCTTGTTTTAAAACAATCGATACTGCAAATAACAACTGCATACCGCATGCCAGAATCTCCCAAATACCACGAAAGAATAAACAAACAAAGAAAGGAACGAATAACTCCATTGATACAATGGAACAAAGGGAGACAAGATACTATTCGTGTTGGACTACCCTTCCCACACCACTGGTTTCCAAGCGAGATCACTCCTCCCCTGCGTCCTCGTTTTTAGGCGAAAATGCCTTTTTAATCCGCTAGTTTCCAAATGAAACAATGAACACAGATGGATGCCACGGTCAAGGACGCGAAGGATGGACCCGATGTATCCTTCACTAAAGGAGGCAAAAAGGTGACAAGGAAAGGAGACGACGTTATATGGACAGTCCTTAAGATGGACGACCTTCTGGTAGAAAAAGAAATAGGAGATGAAGTGTGCATTTAGGAAAGGTCCATCAACTCTCCAGTTCGAGGATTCCGTTAAGAGGGCTCCTAGCTCCCCCCCCCCCCGATTTTAACATTTTTCAAAATATTTAAAAAAAACTAACAGTTCTATCAAAAATGTAAGATAGCGCACTAGAATGTACAAATTACTATGGAATACAATGGACAGCGATCTCGAGATCTTGTCCATTGATGAGTGATATTTTCAAACATTACGACGTCATTATTTAATTGAAATCTCAGTACTCATCAATCGACAAGATTTCGAGATCGCTTTCCATTGTATTTCATCACGGGCAGTTGTTGATGTTATTAAAGTTTTGGAATAATTGTAGTTGTAGTTCAGCTTACTGAAAAATATATATTACGAAAACGAAAACTGTAATTTATGTAAATAATGGTGCTATATTAAAAGAGCAATAGAGCTTAAAAGTAGCGGAAATATACTATTGAAGAATATGATTTGTAATGCATATTTTCGTAGATATCTTAATATGTAAACTACAAAGTGCATTGTATTATGATATAAAATTTTTCACATCTTGCTCTCCTGTCTAAGGCACATGTTATAGTTATTATAGTTGTAGTCAACCTTATTCAAAAATATATATTATAAAAATTGTAATTATGTAAATTATGGTGTTATATTAAAAGAGCGATAGAGTTAAAAAAATAGGGGAAATATACTATTGAAGAATATGATTTGTAATGCGTACTATTGGTTTGCAAAGAATCACATTTTTTCTTTCAAACTTAAATATCTTAATAAGTTCATGATCATCTTATCGCTTGTGTAGTTAATGTTAATAAAGCCTACGTTCAAGCTGTTATGACAATATAGAAAACAAGTTTTAAAGGTTATAATAGGTTTAGTATATCACCAAATCGTAGTAGCTCATTGTAATGGAAATGTGTAAAAACGCAAAAGCACAGCAATGTTGATGAGGTGTGAATATTGATACACGCATCTTGCAAGTATACCCATAGATTTTTGTAATCGAAATTTCTGTTTAAGTTCATTTTCAACCCTAAACTTGTCTTAGCTGTGAAGAAACTACAGCAAATATATGCAATGCCGCAGAAAAGGTGAAATAAACTTCCGGTTCTACTGAAAGTAAGATTTCAGGTTTGTACAAAAACCGAAAAATATGAGATTAGCTAGATTCCACAATG
>JAGDQP010009113.1:0-33685 GCA_022664845.1 Lepisma saccharinum
TGGTTTGATCCATTTATTGAAACATTTTCGTGATGGTACACCTTCATACCAAATTTCGTTTCTCTAGCTTCAGTGGTTTGGAAAATGGTATTTGGGCGGCTATGTTGAATTAAAGAAAGCGATTTTTAAAAAGTTTTCTTACATTGCCGTTACCTACTTGTGATGGTACACCTTCATACCAAATTTCGTTTCTATAGCTCGAATGGTGTGGAAAAAGTTTTTGTGCGGCCATTTTGATCCAAGTTAACAACTTTTTCAAAAATGTAAATTATTCCTAAACTACTCTTGTTAATACACCTTTATGCCAAATTTCGTATCTCTAGTTCAAACGGTCTGGAAAATGGATTATGAAGTCAGCCATTTTGGATTCAAAATGATGTCTTTGCAGATATTTTGTAATCTACTAGTGATGATATACCGTCATACTTCGAAATTTCATATTTCAATTTTTAACATCTTTTTTCTTACAGAACCTCAAAATCGCTGATTTCGCAATAAACTCTTGTTCCTGTATAGCATGCTGACGTTTTGTGACACGCGGAACTCGGCTGCATGCACTGCCGTACGTGTTGATACTCCCCTCGATTCGCTCGCGTCGCTGCGCCAAGAATCCCACGGCAGGCCGCGCATCGAACTTGAGGAGTTTGGAGGAACTGCGTCTTTTCATCACAACCAGATTCTGCAGTGCACTGCGCCACATGATGCAGATATCCCCTCATACTCCAGAACGCTGCGTCCGAATGGGGAAACGTCCACATTCTGCCTGTATAACATGCTCCTGGCAATGCTAACGTTTATGACGAGTAAAACTTGGTGGGACACGCATTAGTATTGGAAGTTGGCACGAGGAACTAGGCTCATCCATATTCCATTTCACCACTTTTTAAGGTTGAAGGAGTTGACTGGACAGTTTGCACCCCTGGTGCTTTTGCTCGTATTTCGCAGCTTTTTACACTTGTGTAATGTATATACTCGCTTCGCCTCATTGGGGCGCTGCCCCCAGAATTCCAAGATGGCCTCGCTGGGGCGCACCCCTTTATTGCAATCAGGCTCCAGCTGGTAACTGTAACCTAGTAGGGGAGACGAGCCGAATTTATTCTAACCTACTCGTAATGGTACACCTTCATACCAAATTTCGTTTCTCTAGCTTCAGTCGTTATAAAGTGGGGCTTAGGCGGGCATTTTGGATAAAAGATGGACACATTTTTAACGTTTTCTTATATTTTCGTGACATACTCGTGATGATACACTGTCATACCAAATTTCATTTCTCTATCTCGAACGATGTGAAAAATGGTATTTCAGCTGCCATTTTGAATCAAAGATGGTGAATTTTTTAAAACGTTGTTATGTTTTCCTAAACTACTCTTGATAATACATCATTATGCCAAATTTCGTATCTCTGGCTCAAGCAGTTGGAAAATGGATTTATGACGCCCGCCATTTTGGATCCAAGATGGCGTCTTTAGAGATATTTTGTAATATTTTCATAATCTACAAATAATGTTGTACTGTCAAACTAAATTTCATTATTCTAGCGGCAGCCGTTTAGGCTGTGTATTCTTTAAAAGTTTAGGGTTGGCGGCCATTTTGAATTTAAGTTGGCGACTTTTTCAAATTTTTAAAAAGTTTTCTTAATTTGCTACCAATGATGTACTTTCATACCAAATTTCACTGTTCTATCTTTAGCCGTTTAGGCTGTGTATTCTTTGAAATTTTAGGTTTGGCGGCCATTTTGAATCCAAGATGGCGACCTTTTCAAAATGTCGGAATTTTTCCTTTATCTACTTATCATCCTCTACCTTCATACCAAATTTCATGTTTCTAGCTTACTCCAAACACCCTAAACAATATGATGAGTGAGTCAGTCAGTCAGTCAGTCAGTCAGTCAGTGAGTGAATGAGTGAGTGAGTCAGTTAGCCTAAAATGTGCAATTTCAGGGGTCCACAACTAGAACATAGTTTGAGATACGAATATGAAATTTTGTACATCTGCACATATTTACCATATCTCCTTAACGGCAAAAGCTCATATTCCTATCTTTAACATCTTTTTTCTTACGGGGCCCCCAAATCGTCGATTTTGCCATAAACTCTTGTTCCTGTATAACATGCTTCTGGCAGTGCTAACGTTTTCTGACGTGAAGAACTTGGCTCATGCACTGCCGTGCATGTTGATAAAAACAATAATCCAACGTCTAAATTTGGCAAAGTATAACCCGATTGTGAAAAACAATAAACCTCCAGTGTCTAAGTTTTTCTTCTTTTAAAAGAGTGCTGCCATCTGTTGACCACAAATATAAACAGAAAATAAACATTTACAAAACGTAACATAAACATGCGTAAGTATCTTCACACCTTTAACTATTAATGTTACTATATTGATCGTCATCATCAAGATTATCATCAAGAACTCATTATAAATGTCAAGGTTGGTGCGTTTATAGTAACTGCATTTTTATGTTGTTGTTGAAATAAATATGGTGACCTAATTTTATTTCTCATTCCCGTAATAAGTATGGTAAACGTGTACGCATGCCCAAGAACTTAATGTTTGAATAAGCTTAAATCAATAATAATTTATGGTTAGTTCCGCCCCCTGACAGTGAGTATTGTTAATAATATGGTTAAAAATATTGTAAATTTATCAATACTCAATTGACAATGCTTAATCAGCATTAATTGGCATTGCTGAAACGTCACATATCGTAAATATGATCGCATTTTTTGTTACGACAACAACGATAATGGTTGTGAAAATCATTAACCGATATTGTATCTGGTACCCCAGATTTTTTTAGAGTGTTACACCATGATCCTGTATTCTTGTGGTGGCAATTTGTATTAACTATATAATATATTTGTCTTTAAAAAAATGATTCACCACTAGCGACCACTCCTAAGTATTTAATTTGCTATTGGTTACACGTATTTTCCATTGTTACCGCGCTCTTAAATCACATTCCTCATGTTAAAATGTAGTCTACTTTGGTTATCCTTTTTGCTAATGTAAAGTTAAGTAAAAAATGTCTTTTTATAAATTTATGGGTTTATAATTGAACCTTTCCGGCTAAACTAGTTTTTCAATTCCAAGCACTGGTTATGCGTTAACTTATTTTGCAAACAAGCTTTTTGTAAATGGGTGGAGGAGAAAAAGTCAAAGTAGTTTTTAATAGTGAAAATAAGTTGAATTTAGTCTTCGTAAATTAGTTTGCAAAAGCATTTATCTGAAAAGTAATTTCTTCGTGTGCCACAAGAGCGTCGAAATTTTCATTATCGGAAATTTTGTGTTATTGTTACTTGCATAAATTTGTATACACTTGTGGGTGCTACTTTCTAAACGCGAAACTACCCTTTGGGCTTACATATAAAACTTGTAAACCATATCAATTAATTCCACAACTGTCCGTACTGTCACTCGTTAAGGTAGCGTATGCGCACGTGTTTTCACGCAAAGTAAAAGGCAGTTATAGAGCTAATTCTAAATGTAGATATAACACAAAATTTCGATAATGAAAATTTCGAAGCTATTCTGGCAGGCGAGGAATTTATTTTTCAGAAGAAATCTTTTGCAGGCTTATTCAGGAAGACTAAATTCAACTTTATTTTGCTATTAGACAACTTTTAACACAACTTTTAACTTTTTTCGCTCTACCCTAATGTAAGGGTCTTTGCCAATACTTTGAAACTGGACGTGTGTGAGGTTGTAAATGAATTTCTTAAAACTCACCTGCTGGTAGTGAGTGATCTGGGACGGTGATGAACACAGAGGTACGTTCAGAAGATGCTACAACTTTCTATTGTGCTGCTTTACATCGCTGCGCTTGTACACTACTATTCTCCTTTCGCTTGGTCACAGCGAGATCCGGATCTAAGGGGCTCAGGATATCCGAAACACAGAACTAAATCCGGATATCCGAAACCTGGATCCGTTTTGACATCCCTAAATTGATATTCTGACTAGAGGCAGGTATATGACTCACAAGGTCCCTGGGTAAGGTAGTTTATCATCGAAGGGCAGGATCTGTAGTTTACGTTCAATGTATTCGCGACGAATATAACCCGGGAACATTTGTTTACAAAGAGACGAGCAAAAACATTCATCCTCCAACTTCAACAGAGCTACAAGGATTTTTGTTGATAGATGTACGAATCAATATAGCCCTACGTAGAAGCCTGAACAAGGATTATTTTTCTTTAATTTGCAATAAAGATTCTTTCGTATTGTGAAAAACTTCCAAGTAAGATATCATTCCCATTGACCATTCTTCAAGAATCCACGTGTACTTATTATTGTATACTTATTGCCCTCTCATAGTGAATTACCCCATCAAAAGACTTCATTGACCACTTTGTTCTCAAGAAACACATTTAGATCGTCTTTTTTATGAATGAACAAAGAAAGAATAAATAAAGAAACAAAACAGATGCTTTTTTATTTCCATTCAGCCTCAGGGACAACACAATTGGTGTTTATTTCCACCCAGTTGAAGTTTATAACTCAACTCATCGAACTGCTAAAGTAATACATTTAAGATTCATTTCAGCAGAACAAGCAGGAGGTGCAGAGAGGAGGGATGGAGGATGCCTTTAGAAGATCACTAACAAATAAGCCTCTGGCTGGAAAACAACGTGGAAAGGTGTGCTTCGGTTTCCCCCGCGTGCCACTGGTGTATAAAGTATCTCACATTTGACCTTGAAATGAAGAGGAGAGATTCTTTTTGCCTTCAAGGCAGAGAGATGTAGGAGTAAAGAAGGAACCAAGGGGTCTGATAACATCTCGGATTCATTCTCTTTGGACCGCCTCAATACGCTACCTTTTGGAGTAACTTAACCAACTGAATGATAGCTTGTGTCTTGTGCCAAACTGCTGGTAGTTAAATGAGAATAAGATATGCACATTTCTATAATAGACAAGGAAACATTCGGTTTTTGCGATTTCTTAATGTAGTAATAACTTCTTTTACAAGTACTATATTTTAGAATAATGCGCGTCTACAACCAAGCGCAACGTTCAGAAAGTTATTAACAACAAATTCGGTTTTGTACTTTTCAAAAGGATTAGCTACTTTGTCTCTTAAATTTAAGGAGAAATGTGACTTTGGCATCTCACGTGCCTAAAGTTACGTATTGCAACAACTTTTCTTGTTTCACTGGTATTTCTATAGGTTCTGAGACAACAATTTATTTTTGCATTTTTTGTGTCACTAAGCAAACCAAGCAACTGCTTGGCGAACGAACATGGATGGACTGCTCATCAACCCGCAATTAGCAGAAAGCGTGGTGAGTCAAATGTCTGCACCCCTCCTTTCCTATCACATGATGGTACAAGGAAACAGCCTCGGAGGAACCTCATTGCCAGGAGGACGGAATGCAGCTGGTAACGACAGCGGTCAATACTAGAGGAAGTCAGAGCGTCAAAATGTTCGAGTTTGGACTGTAGACTTCCAGGACACCGACACTGCAACTCGAACGGACCAATACGTGGTGACTCTAAACTGACAGTCACTTGCAGGTGACAACAAATTAGAAGAATTGAAGAATGAACTTAAGAGGATAAGGTGGGACATCATAGGACTATCAGAAGTATGGAGGAAGAATGAAGAGCAGTTGGAACTACCGTCAAGGTACACGTTCTACTTCAAAGGAACTGAAAATGGCAAACCGATGTAACCTGAATGAATATCCAGTTACAATTTTGTGCTGAATTGCTTGACTTTGAAAAAAAAAAAACATTCTTTCTTAATCACATATTTCGATTAAAGGGAAAAAGTTGGAAACAATGTATCTTTAATCATGCTTTGTCATTAATAATTAACATTTTCTCATAATAATTTAATTATTTTATGCTTTTCTATGAAGTTTTATAAAGATTTTTCACTTATTTTAGTAATGGCGTCGACAGATTTCTTTAGAATCTTTCACTTTTCTTTGAGTTTTCTTTGTGTTAAAAACGGGAAGATCCCTAAGTTAAGACAAAGTGAGAAACTTGTCGCGACTGGTTGACGCTAGCTTTTGTATCAACGTTCGATTTTAAATACTCCAATTTCTTTATTTGGCATTGTATTCTAATATGTGTTGTTACGTATAACTAACCTTTGTATTCTGTGAATGTTAATAAGGTCGATCCTGTATGGTTATTCCCTTATATATAAGCTTTAACTACTATTACTTGACAATTCTGGATTTCTCGCGCAAAGCCTTATGGGTTACATAGCATTTTATACTATCGATGATTGCGCGGAAAGCCAGTCCAACTCTATATCTTGAGGTGCGAACTTCGTGTCTCGCGCACCGACATTTTCGCGGGAAGAATTATCTTAGCAAAGTTGGACAATCGATGAAGTTATTCTATAACATTCCCGTGAAGTGTATTTCGATATCTCTGATCCATGAAGTAGTAGATGTCAAGAACCGATCGTCTGAGATCACGAATGCAGAATTTCGACTAGTTTCAATGCAGTTGTTAACTTTCGATTTGGCAGTTAAATCGCACGGCAACTCTTGTCAAGCGAACACCGGCGTATGAACGCTCGTTTAGTGTAGTTCTATAGCTTGGACGCTCGTGACAGTAACAGCTGGTAAAGTGACCATGACTCAATGTTGGTGGAAGTCTTTGCAAATGTTAAGATACGGATCGATATTTTCTTTTTAATGTTCCGAACGTGATTAATATATTGGAGTATATGTGTACTTGAATTAATATTTTAACTAATATTTTAATGAAACTATAAAGTTCAAACGAACTTGTATTTTCTTACTCGTAACAACCGAAATTCATCGTGCTACGCGCATGGATACTCTTATTTAC
Source organism: Lepisma saccharinum (assembly GCA_022664845.1). Taxonomy (NCBI): domain Eukaryota; kingdom Metazoa; phylum Arthropoda; class Insecta; order Zygentoma; family Lepismatidae; genus Lepisma; species Lepisma saccharinum. The sequence goes on from JAGDQP010009113.1 coordinate 6,811, forward strand.
GAAGCTCGAGTGTAAGATTTACAGTGACAAACTCCAGTTGTGTTGTGCACCTCTGACTACATTCGCCAATTTAGTTACATCTATTGCATTTAAAATCTTACTTGGTGTTTTGAAAAGAATAGTACTTTACGTTTGTTTGGTGGAATTTATTTAAAAAAAACTCATTCATAAAACCTTTGGCTACCACGAGAACGGTGTGAAATTCCTCGTAGGAAGAAGGTGAACTAGTGATGGTTTTCTTTGGCCTTTTTGGACTGTGTTACGATTGCTGAAGTGGAGCAAAATCGTCAAGGAAAACATCCGTCGTGGGATTTCATCAGTGGAACTTTCTTAACGTTATTGTGACAGTGCAATACTCATCCCCCCTTCCCATTTCACTATTTTCGAGCATTATGGAAGCAACGCAGTATTGGAACAGTTAGTGCAACCTTCTGTACGTAAATATATTGAAATGTAGCTACAGCAAAAGATACTGCGGTACAAGCGCTTACAAGCTAAAGTCAATTGAATAATAATCACGAACTGAACTTTCCTTTCGAATATTTCTAAGTGAAATAAATATTGTTCAGAGCTGAATACGTCGCGCGCTTAGCGATGAGTATAATGACTTGTAATGTTTATTTATTTCTTTACATGTATGTATTAAATATGTTCAATATATTTATATGTTTGCTTTAACCCGGGAACGGAAAACGTAGGATAATAACTTGCATGTGAATATTAAGATTATCATTCTTTGTTATCATATGTGTATTCATAAGTTACCATTGATTTTCCTCTAATCGTCCTGACACCTAAACTACAAAGCCGCATATGTCACATTGCCAATCTCATTCAGGCGTTAATGAGTATTTCAATTAGTGATACCTCTACACTATCATTTTACTGAAGCCAGTAGTCTTAGTAGTGTCAAAAAGGCTGTGGTGCTTGTTCGCCAAAATATAAGTGTAAAGCAGGATAAATCAAAACAAAGCGAAACACAGCATCTTCACGATATCGGAAGAGTTATTGAATATAACTGTGATATTTCTGCTAAAAAGCGTAATGATAAAAAACCTGACAACTAAGAAACGAAACCAGTGATAATTATATTGTCACACCGCCAGGCGTTGGCTTTATAATAAGTAAAGACCCGAAGACACGGATCAGAGAAATTGAATGAATATAAGATTGAATAGCACGTGTAGTAATAAAGATAAACAAGAGATACAGCATGGAAATTATACAGGTATATGCTCCAACAACCTCACATCCGGAGGAGGAAATCGAAGATCTATACGAGGAGATACGGAAGATTTTAGATAGTGGAAAATCACATTACAAAATTGTAATGGGAGACTTCAATGCGAAAGTAGGAACTAAGCTGAGCAGTGACACGAAAGTGGGAAAGTTTGGATTTGGCAAACAAAACAAGAGAGAAGAGAAGTTAGTGCAATTCACAGAAGCCAACAAACAGACTGTTAATTTCCAAGAAACCGCCCCAGAGGAAGTGGACATGGAAAGGCCCAAATGGGAGTAAAAACGAAATAGACTGTTTATCGAATAATAGGTAAATTCTTCAAGACTTGTCTGTTCTGAACAGTTTCAAAATCTCAAATGATCATAGGATGGTGAGATGTAAGCTGAAACTAAATACTAAACTTGAGGGGAAGAAGCTCATCAGAAGAAAACCGCCAGTTTTAGATCTAGAAAACCAAGCGCGGCAATAGAAATAGCATCAGAAAGACAAAAGAGACCAAAATCTCAGAACAAACTAAACACTTGATGAAGAAAACGAGGGAAATGAAATGAAAGAAGAGAAAAATTACATAAAGAAGATTGAGTACATAGAACTAAATACATAAGGAAGAAAATAAGAGAGTATGTACGTAGATACAACGAAAGTCTTGTTAGAAATACAATCGAGGAAAATAAGAGGCTGCAGAAAACTAAACAGCAGCTCATAATATGGTATTTTGTTGTACAACAAAGAACGTGTCGAAAACTTCAGACCAATTAATCTACTGTCAGTTCTATACAAAATGTTCACCAAAATTATTTTGAATCGTATTGAACGAGACTTAGATTTTAACTAGGGAAGGGAACAAGACGGATTTAGCACAATAGACCACATACAGTCATTGAATGAGACTATGGAAAGGACTCATGAATATGAACTTCCACTATGTCTGGGATTCATAGATTTTGAAAAAGATTTCGATTCGGTCCCCTCGGCAGCAATATTTAAATCACTTGAACATCGAGGAATTGAAAGTGCATACACAAGTTACTGTGAAACATTTACTCGACTGCCACATCTGTCATTAGACTACATCGAGAGAGTGAAAAATTTAAAGTTGGAAAAGGGATAAAAGAGATTCAATTTCTCCAAAACTATTTTCTGCGGTCCTAGAGAGAGTGTTCCAAAACTTAAACCGAGATGAAGTTGGAATAAAAACCAATGGCGATTACCTTAATCATCTACGATTCGCTAATGATACAATGATGTTTGCCTCAAGTGCAGAAGAGCTACAAACCAGAATGCGAGAGCTGTGTAATGAAAGTTCGAAAATAGGGTTTAAAATAGATTTAAGTAAAACCAAAGTAATGCACAATCAACATTCTGCAAAGAAATAAATAAAAATTCACGGAGACACAAAAGGCATTGTTGATGAGTATGTTTACCTAGGCCAGCTCAAAACATCGAATGCCAGTTTGACTGATGAAATAAATAAAAGATGTAAAATGGCGTGGAGTTCGTTTGGAAGACTAAACTTTATTTTCAAAAGCAAACTACCAATGTGTCTGAAGCGTAAAGTTTATAATCAATGTGTCTTACCTGCAATGACGTACGGTTGTGAAACTTTAACACTCAATACACAAACGATTCAAAGATTAAGAGTCACACAAAGAGAGATGCATTCTAGGAATTAGGAAGGGCGGGAAGACAAATGAATGGATTCGCGCACAAACAAAAGTAGAAGATATAATCAAGACTGCGAGAAAGCTGAAGTTGAGATGGACCGTTCACATAACTAGACGAAAGATGGAAGATTAACGACGAATGTGTTACTTTGGATTCCCAGAGAAAAGAAACGACCGATACGACGTTCCAATGCAAAATGGGTAGATGAAACCAAGCGTTTTACAGGAACTACATGGATGAGGATAGCAGCAACCCGAGATATGTGGAAAGAAATGGAGGAGGCCTTCATCCAGCGGTGGATAGAAAACGGCTGAATATATATGTGTGTGTCCGTCCCGTTGGTCTAGTTGTTACCGTCGCTGACTGCTGATCGTGGGGTCTCGGATTCGATTCTTGGTTCTGCCAAGGAAATTTCTCCAAGGCGTGAGGGTCTGGAACGGTGCCCAGCCAGTATCGTGATGAAATTGGGGAGCTGTTGTGAATGAAAGACAGTGACGATCACAGTTGAGAGCTTCGGCTCTCCTCTCCCAACATGTCTGGTCAGTGTGGGAGCAGTATACCAAATCCTCCCTCCGGGAGAGACCTCGTCCAGTAGTGGATTGAATATGACTGCAAATTATTAATATTATATATATACAGTATATATTCTGTTTGTATTTTTTGCTTCAAACTTCGAAATTACAAGAAACATTCGAAGCTTGTCGTGTTTATAAGATAGTCCTCGTCAGCATGCATAAGCACGAAATATGATCTAGTGTGGGCTCACCAGAAGTAAAAGTTCAATTCGTGCTTTTGAATGAATACTTATATTGTTATTTGATTCGATTGTTTGTTGTTTTCCACCCCATCTGCTTTCACCTACAGAAAGATCTCAATAATGTCAGTACACATGAATATTCCTTTAATGATGTTTAGTATCAATGATCGCATGCGATAAATAAAATTAATAGCGCTCCAGAGCAACCAAATTAGCATATCAACATGTAAAGTTACGAATAAATAGCATTCCACTAAATTCTGGGTGTGCACACCAAGATGACAGCCTAGAGTTGGTACGTCGGATTCAGCTTTTTCAATTTTGCCCTATCATCTAATTTTGGCCTTGGCCTATCATCTAATATCCTTGGTTAAGTTAATGACGTCACGACTGACACAATCTATAGTTGGTTCCATAGAGAGTTTTATCTGCTCTAGGGTTGGTTCAATAACAACCGCGCAACGCTAAGGGTTGGAAACGACTCGCTGTTTTAAAGACGCAAGATGGTTCAATAACGTTGCTCCAGAGTAACAAAAACGATACTTATTATTTTTTTTCAAGCTAATTTAATTTCAACTTTGTATTTCGTGTAGTAAACCCTTATAAATGACATATTTGTTAAATGAAATTCTCTATTTAGCGTGTAAAGTCTAACAGTTCTTATACATGATTTAAGACTTTATAAATAAGTATATGTGTGTTAGGGTTGTAATAATAAATAAACAATACACAACAAATATCCGAAACGAGTTTTACTAATAAAATCTGTCAGTTCTTACTTACATATCGAGGGTTAAACATAGATAACTCGTACTTACAATTTTTGTCACCTAAAGTGTGTATTGTCTAATTATTGAAAGGAAAAAAAAATGTCAGGCTTTCCAGTTGAAACTTCGTAACAAGTACACGGTCAAATTTAGTTTTTGGTTCATTTGTTACAAAGTTTCAACTGGAAAGTCCATCAGTATTTTTTCCTTTCAATAATTCAGTAACAGCAACTTTAGATGACAAAATTGTAGATACAAGGTATAAATGGTTAACCCTCGAATATGTGAAATAAGCAATATTATTTTGGTACAGATATGATTAACCTGTGCCAGGGGCAGATCTAGCATTTTCGTGAGGGAGCATAGGTCTTAAGAATATACCAGGGACCTTTCCGATACCTTCCTGCTATTTTTACATTCTTTTCTTTAGTTCACAATGGTTCGTGATGTCCTCAAATCTTGCAAAGTTAATTTAACTCATTTCCCGACGTCATACAATGATGAAAATTTGCACAGCGACGTAAGTCGGGTGAAAAACAGTATTCTATTGCTACTTTCATATATTTCTACATATTTAAATATTTTAAAACCATAGGCGATACTTTTTTTATTATGGACTTCTTTCTCCTTAAAAAAAATACCAACCTGCAACGATGTTTAGGATTTGGATAACAAAACATTATAAATAATAATAACCACGGGTATTACAGACTGAAAGGTCCTGGCCCAACGCCAACTGTCCGCGGTTAGTGTACCTGCGTCCACCTGAATGACGGCAGTGTGGTCAGTACCGCGCCACACCTGGCCACGAACAGGCGTATTAGGGGCTTTCTAGACCGAGTGGCCGTTACGTCTACCAGGTTTTCGTTAGTCACGCAGCAATGACTTGGATCTAACTCTTGTTTTTGATTGGACCCTAGTCAATGCTTCGTGACTTGTTTTTTGCTGATTGCTGTGAATCAGCCTTCTTCTCCGTTTGCTTGGAGAACTGCTCTCCCACGCCATGTCAGTTCAGTTCCAATTTTAATGACGAGACAAGTGGATGTATGGGCTTTCCGTCATCTGTACTTCCTAAGCCCTGTCTACGAGAGGTAGATATATACATCAAATTTTGTATAATTTTTTATTTCGACTGATTTCGTCCATTCCGGTAAATTATATTATTCGTATCAAGAAGAATTGTAACCGATACAAGAGCTACCGAGATTTTTCAGCATTGTTATTTCCACATTTTCACTTCAGTAAAATTTAATATTTTGTTTTGAGATTATTTATCAAAATGTACAATATGTTCTAAATTTCAGTATGGGGCCGCTATTAACCGAATTCTTACATTACAAGTACCGGTTCGTTAGATTTCAATAGTCATATGCCAATTTCTAGTCTCCAGTTTTCCAAATCTATTCGAAATTCCCGGTTAGCCATGTTTGACAGTTACCGCATATTTTCATTGCTTGATCAAATTAGCAACATGTCTGTTCGACTAACTTTGCGTACCGTTTTGATGTTAACAGTAAATTTTATATTATTCAATATGGTTCGATAATTTTGGTTTCAACTCCAGCCACTATTCTCCGATGAAAAGGTCATATTTTATTATATTATTTTGTATTTTCGAGATTTATTCAGAACGTCTTTTGTATAAGGTAGTAATCATCTGTAATGACGTCACGCAATTATTAGAGCGAAATTGATTCTTTCTGCACCATGTATTTTGGACTAAAACTTCTTTCGTGTAAGTAATACTGTAACAAAACTTTTCTAAATTATATAACAATGTTTCGGGAATAATTTGTGAAAATATCAACAAAATTTATTAATTATTATAGAAATTATGGACATTTATGTGTGACTACGTAACTTTCAGTTCTGCTTAATTAATTCAATGTACACCAGATAGATCATTCAAATTTGTTTGTTCCCACACCTCAACAGTAATTCTGTTCAGATTCTTATGATATTATCATAGCCGAAAGCGTGCAATATGTAAATTCAAAGTAATAAATTGGAATTCTGAAATTTTTATATTTCTTCGATAATATCTTGTGTTTATGTTCAGTGAACGTAGTATAGAAACCTCTCAGTTAACCAGGTACGATCTACGGCATTAGTTGATAATCCTCTTACAGTGTTTAGTAATATTTTTGATGTGCAGTGAGTTATTTAATGTTTGACTTGATATTCATTGGAATTTAACTACTAATCGTTACGTGAAATTGACAGCAATTGATACTAAATTATTTCTGTGTTTCGGTAAACCTATCGTTTTGAGTGGTACGTTTTCGGTTCATAAATCCGTAGACCAGTGGTAGGATTCTTTCGCCGACTGTAAATACTTATGCTGAATTTAACAGTCTGTATATACTTTGGACAGGCGTTGCGGGGATTTAATCCAAAATAAACCATTATACGATATAGGCGGCAAAGCTTTATTTTTAAAGGAAATAGAGCAAGCTTTACTTGATAAAAAAAATAACTTAGCAGTTCATTCTTTAAAAGACGTACCTGGTAGAATACCCGAAGAGTTAGTCAGCTGAGAAGTGATGACTTGGGAAAGGAACTATATATTGAATTTCTGGTTATTTCTGCGTTGACATAAGAAGTGACTCCAGCATGTGATTTGTGTGAATAAATAATATTTGCATTTGTGCGTTATGACACGACGTTTGGATTGAGTTGCGACCGTCATTCGTTTGTGTTCGTTCGTCTTTATTTCAGGAATTGCGATTCCAGACTACAGGTGTGGGCCCTACTAAGGTGAAGGTAAGACATGGTCTTTTACCACCCTGTAGACTTCGAAGTGAGTAAAGACTCGTATGACTCACATATGAGTCGTTATGCGTATCATCGTTTGAGATTATTTCCCAAGTAAAGATTTGCGTTTTTCTTTCTTAATCTGTCGCTAATCTGAACCAGCTGGTACTTCAGAGTATGAACTGACGACCTAATTAAAAGATTGGAGGTGTCGCCTTACCGGTATTTCCTCCCTCAATCTAAATTATTTTTTTTTACAGCGATCACAAGGATCTGGAATGCTCTTTCCCAGATATTCTTAAATCTGGAAGGCATTTCTGCGCCGCTCGTCTGGGGTGTAGAAAATATTTGGAGCTAGAGGTTAGGTTAGATGCGTTGCGTGGGTACTCTAGGCTCCTGGCGACCCTATTTGTCTGTGTGATCCTCTTTTGGGATCATAGGTTGGGGGACGTTTCAGTTTTTTGCGACTCCAGCCAGGGTTTCCAAAAACCGAAACTGTGCGTTTCACTTTATTCACGTGACTCCCCAGTTTGCCTCACGACGCTGGGTGGACTCCAGCCGGACCACGCGGAGATGAGTCCAACGTTCTAACAACACTATGGAGCCGTGACAAAACATTAGCTTGAGAAAAAGTATCCGAACACTGAAATTACTCGAAGAATATAATTTAAATTTGTTTATAGACATGCTTTTCTTAAGCAATTCGTACTAAAAGTAAAACTAATTTTGTTATGCATGATTAAAAATTAACGCATAGGGCCCGCCAATTCAAGAATTTATAAAGTGGGTGTACATAAGAGTGAGGCCATGCTTTTCCTTTTAGTCATGCATAAACAAAATTATTTTTTACTTTTTAGTACGAATTGTTTAAGAAAAGTATGTCTGCTTTACTAACTATTGTCATGGAATACGAATCCTCTATCCACAAAAGTTGAAATTCCCAGGCAGCTTTGTCCTCAGACAAATCGAAGTTTTCACTGAAGTAAATTATTGAAATAATGCTGTAAAGAATATGTTTTTCCTTAAGGAAGGGGGGGGGGCTTGACATGCGACCCCTCTCTGTATTCTCAACAGCGCTGTGCATACACTGAAATAGTTGAATCGAAGCTACAATCCAAAGCTTTCACTTTCAGTTAGTGTTTATGTGTCCTTGCTCCGAAACACTATTATATTTATGATTTCTCTGTTTGTTGGATATCATCAGTAAATGTACTTTCGTGTAAGGTTCTCTACATAGTAATAGAAACTACTCGAACGAAGTGTAACCTCAGCAGCTGTTCTTTATCACGATAAGTACCTATTTAAAAGGGGATACAACTCCCTGTTACACACCATACACAATTGATCACAGGATATCTAAAAAAAACCTAGATTATTCTTGTATCTGTGATTCCTAAACACTATTATACTACATTGCTTATATGCTATTACTTCAATGTTCTTGTGTGTGTTTTTTATCAACAGCTTTAATATCGCTTTTCATAAACCTGTATTTTAAACATTTGGCCATTTCGAGGTTCATCAACACTGAATTTTGTGCATGATCATCAAAAATATTTATGAATTTCAAGATAAATTCAGAATAAAAATGTGCACGCACAAAAATACTTATCAACATAGACCACTGAAGGCACACAACTAGTCTGTCTCATATTCAAGTACAGAATACTATTACAACTCAACAAAATTGTTTATTTACTCGCTTTCTCTTGCACTCAATTACACATAACTTCTTAAGAATATTGCGTGATTGACAACGATAGGTGGAGTAACGATCGAAGATTGTCGAGGTTTTGAAAAAAGTGTTTGTCAACATGTGCAATCACAAAAATTGACATTTCTATCGCCATTTATAAGGATTCCAAAGCGAGAGGGTCTGGAAAAGTCCCACCCTGCATCGTGATGCAATAGGGGAGCTGCTGTGAATAAAAAGCAGTGGCAATCACAGTTGAGAGCTTCGGCTCTCCTCTCCCAACACATCTGGTCAGCGTGGAAGCAGAAGACCAACTCCTCCCTCCGGGAGAGGCCTCATCCAGTAGTGGATTGAATATGGCTGTGAATTATATATTTTTTCTTTATTTATTTAAAGTACATAACCTAGATACAGCATGTGGTAGGTATTTTACACTAGGAAGTAACAGAAAAAATAGCAAAAATAGAAGAACTTTTAAATATTTATATTATTATTAATATATTAAAAATATGTTAATTAACATTAAAAACACAAAATCGCAAAGCTACAGCATTGTGAATTTGATATCTGACAATTTATAACTAAACTTCAAAAAACGAATAAGGAGACAATTTTGGTATTCCACTATTCTCTTACATCCATTCAACCAATAACAGAAAAGGTTCAATTAAAGTTCTGTTCTGTTCTATTATCTAGTGCGGAAATGGCATTAATTAAGGCCATCCATTGCACATTCGTTTTAAAAATTGCTGTTTTATAATAATATTATTATAAATTACAGTTTAACAGTCAATCTGTCTTAATAATTGATGTTTTAATGTCAGTTATTTATAAGTTGCTATGGTTACAGTCCGCCATAGGCGTCAGTTCACTCTTAAACTCTAGTCACAGTCACTTTTAGATGTATATCTCACTGTCAATTTTGAATTTCACCTTGAAGAACTATTGTATGAAACATTGAATCACTATATAACATATCTTGATAAATGTTCTTGGAGTGAAGTCCGAAAACACTATGAAATGATGCAAATTAATCACTAGAAATTTCAGCGGCTTCCTTCTATTAAGCCGCCATCTTGCCGAATCTCAATTAAAATTTATTCTATGTATCTTCTCTCCACCAATTCAGATTAGATCTATTTAAAAGTTCACTTTTATGCATTTATGTTTTTAAACCCTTTCTGCCTTTGCATTTAATCTCGGAAACATTTACTGCATTTCCTCTATTCATCATGAAATACATATTATATAAATGAACATAAAAGTATTCTTAAACAAAAATCTTTCAGAAACCGAAAAATCTTTTGCACTCAAACGTCCTGAGACGGAAAAATCCTTATACCTGAATATCCGTACACCGAAAAGTCTTCCACTCAAAGATCCTGTAACGAAACGTCTTAGACACTACAGTAACAAACACATTTCCATGAAGTACATATTTTTTTTTAAATTTCTGTGAAATGTTGAAAAATGGAAAATGAAGCAAAAGGGAGAAAATATTTATAATGCAAACAAGAAACAGTAAAGTTATTTAAGAAACCAGGTAAAGTTGTACCTCGCTGGAAATCGAAATCCGACGAGCAATCTAAAACTCTACCATTACGCTAAGCCGATAGTTAGCTACCGGAAAACACTTCGATATCTTCCTTTATCCTTTACGTACTTCAGCAGAATGCTATCAGATGCCATTCCAAGGATGATTTTCCTGAGGCGACCCACTCTACTCTTCTCCTAATAAGACAACAAACCTGGCCTACTAGTCACGAAAAGATTAACGTTCTGAATATGTTACGATAAGTCCTAATCGAAACGTATAGTCCTTGGCCCCTAGATCCATGGATCCAGTACTCCAACTCAAATTACTATTAATAATTGATTTTTTATATTATGGTTACGGTGTATATCACCTGTAGAATAATCGATTATATAAAACGCTATCTTGTTTTATATCTGTATACAGTCGTTTCCACCTCAGTATTTAACATTTCTTGATGCCATTGAGCTGTATCCCTCTATAAAGTCAGAAGCAAGGAAGAAACATTTTATCTTGTCTTTATATCTTCGGTTCAATCCAAAATGGACCAAATTCTAACTCATTTTTTCATGTTCGTTGTCGCTGAGTGGTCCGTGTTTTAATTTATGATTTAATTCTTGAGTCATGCACGTACTGAGCTGAGTATAAAAGCACATCCTGAAAATAAGGTAATATGCACATTATTTGTAAGAATTAAAGCATAAATAAGAAAATAAAAAACGGACCAAACAGCGAAAGCAAACATAAAAAAACTGAGTAAACACTGAAAGTTTAGTCCTCTAAATTAAACTAGAAGTAGACAAATGATGTTAACTGTCATATCTTGTGTCTAGCTTCATATACGACTTAGATTTGTAATGCAGTCGAGCTTTCTAGTCTGCTAAATTTGAGTTCACTGCCTGTTGCAAAATGCTAAGTCTAAATATTCAAAGAAGAAAAAGAATAACAAAACAGGATCGGTTAATCCTCGATTTCAAGATGTAGATTTGGAGAATAGACTTTGGAAGAAATTTTAGGTTATAAAGTACAACGATTCCATTAATTTATTGAAACTATGCCGTATCATCTTCATGTTATCAAAGTTATTGAGCTACTTTCTTACATAATTTAGTTCAAAAGCGTTACAAAAGTGTTGTAAATTGTAACAATTTGAAACTATATCAATACGAGGAGATGGATGAAGTTATTAAATCAATAATACCGTAAGTGATAGGTAAGTTACTAAATAATAAAATCTCAAGTCGAGTTTTGGAGTAGAAGTTTCAACATGGATAACATCTCAAATACTCAGCAGTTATTTCTGCTTGAAGTTCTAGTTAAGACAGTCGTTCTGGGTACTACTAGGCCTACGTGTGAAATATATGGATGCAACACACATGAGGATAATCCTTTGCATGTTTCAATCAAATTTAAAAATTTTAAGGATATCGATATTTCGCAGAAGGATTTTGCCTGTGAAAATGTTGTGGAAGATGATAAAATATCGACATTTTTTGACTGTGGAAAGTCTAGCCTTTTCTCAGTGACTCCTAAGGTATTTCTACAGAGTCTTCACAGCAAACCAGGAGTAGCAACTGTCTACACAGTACCTCCCAACAATAAGAAAAAGAAAACTGTTGGTGAAGCTAGCATAAATATTGATTCATTTGTGGAAGATTTTTACTTCAAAGTGTGCACAATGAATACCCAACAACCAATTACAATGTCATTACTAGAAACATACGATTTACATAAGAAAGATTGTACTTGTAAAATTGTGGGAAATATAACGTTGCTGATAAGATTATCCTGCTTTGGAAGATCCATAGTGACAGAGTTTCAGGTTAAAGATGGGGCCAAGAAAACGTTCTTGTTTAAGCGAGGTCTTAATGACGAAACTTATCAATGCAAACAGGCCATCGTGCCTTATGATTCAGGAGAACAGGCAAGAGATGAGTCTTGTGCTTGCAACGACCAAGCACAGAGAATACCATGCCCAGTTGCTAAACCTGCAAAGCCTAAAAGCAAATCAGAAGGGTGCAAGTGTTGTATTTGTGAGGGTGAAAAACCACCCAAACGAAAATCAAAACCAAAGGCTGACAATTGCGAATGCAATGTAGGGGACACATTGAAAAGGAAAGAAAACAGTTTCTCCTCCAGCCCAAACAGCCCAAGATGTGCTTGTGCGCAGGTTCCTCCGCTATCTGCTGGATGTTCTTGCTCCGATACGAAAGCGAATTACAAGAGCGACAGTGACAGCTCTAGCAAGCCAGCGGGATATTCTACAGGACAGACTACCATCCAATGTCCAAACTTACCCTCATCTGGAAAGCCACCAGCAAGTGCGAAACAATCACCTTACCAGGATCCTGATTGGTGTCCATGTAAATCACTAGGCGCCAGAGCTTCAGGTTCACCAGTTCATGCGTCATTTTGTCCTTGTGGAGACGACAAAGATTCCTGCAAATGTAATTCTCCGTGCCCATATGAAAGCATAAAGAAACCTCCAAGACCATCAACTCAAGCTAGTTCACCAGGAAATAAATCATGTGAGGACGACAAAAACCCTTGCAAATGTAACTCTCCGTGCCCATACGAAAGTACAAAGAAATCTCCAAGACCATCAACTCAAGCTAGTCCACCAGAAAATAAGTCATGTCCATGTAAGCAGAGTTCTACGTCAGGTAAACAATGCCCATGTGAGGATTTAGAAGGGTGCAGATGTGGAACAGGATCCGGATTTCCATGTCCATTTGAAGGTAAGAACAAAAAGCAGGGTGATTCGGGAAGAGGAGGAAAGTCGTATGGGGATGCAACACCATGCATGGACCTCAGTTCAGATGAAAGTAAATCTCAAGGCAGTTGTCCTTGTGGTCAGCATGATGACTGTGATTGTGGACAAAAATCCAAACAAACACAGAATGGTGACTGTGATTGCGGACAAAAATCTAAACAAACACCGAAAAAACAGTGTCCGTATCTAGGTGAACGCAAAACGCAGTCCAAAAGCAATGGAAACAATGGAGGTCAGTCAAATGCATGCGATTGTGGAGAAAAATCCCAACAGAAGACGGAAATTAAATGTCCGTATCTAGATGAAAGCAACGGACAATCTAAAGGTAATGGAGCCAAGTGTCTATGCAGTGAAGAGGAGGAAAATGTGGAGACAGAGGTTACAGGGTCGTCATCTGCTGATATTGACTCTTGTACTTGTGCTTCTCCGAAACAAGGAAAGAAATTACCACAACCCGCACGTCCAGGATTTATAAAGAGCATCGCAGTAGAAGAAACTTGTTATGTTTTGGAAGGTAATGTTGCTACAGTACGCATGAAGAAGGATGATATTTCTTGCTTGTGTGGCTCAGCATGCACCGCAAAATAGAGAAAGAATCGTAATCTGTTACATAATTTCACTAAGTGCATATTTTTTTTTGTGAAAAAGTTTTCTTATTCACCAATATGATGTAAACAGACAAAATATTTTTTTTCTATGTTCAACTGTAATAAATTATCTGTGAGCTAATTATTAGTCGATTTCCTACAAGTTCCGGTATTCAACAACCATTAAAATTTAATACATAAATACCCAACCTCAAGTCTGTTACACTACAAGAAAAAATATTAATGTAATAATAAAATCAATAAAAACAGAAAAAAAAACCGACAAAAGGGCCTAACACAATCTATCTTAATCTGTGATTTGCAGGCTATATTGAAATTTTGCTTTAAAAATAGGTTACATTTATAGAAAACCCGAAACAAAATCTACTCGTGATCGGAAATGAGTTTGAAACAGATTTTTACTCTGAGATGCACTGAATCGAATCGAAAGCGACAAAGGATTCTTTGCTAATTCCATTCCTTGACTAATTATGATTTAGGCTTAAGCTAAAATTTTTCCTCTATGCGTTGAAAGTCATTATACCATACGTTTATAATATACAGGGTGATACAAAACAACACCGACAAACCTACCTAGAGATTCCTGACATGAAAATAAGAAAAAAACGTAGACCATCCTGGTTGCATAAATGCTTCGTTTCGGCGCTGTAGGCAGCCGAAAGCGTGGTAAATTGAACTTGAGAGCTTGATATTTCCAATATCATTAACAGTAGAACTGAAGCCTCAAAGACTTCAAACCTGCTCTATCCAAAAATCATTTCAAAATTGTGCAATTGTGGCGCAAGTGATTCCCCCCCCCCCCAAATAAAAAAAATAACGAACTGTGGTATAGGTTTATCGTTGTTGTTTTGCTACATCCTGTAAAATGTATTTTCTAGTTTATGGTAATGCCATTAGTTCGATTTAAGTAAAAAGCTACTTACACCATTTTGCCATCCAACTGTTGATATACCGTATTCTCCTACTTGAGCATGGTATGATTATAGTTTGATCCTCATCCTGATTTGAACGTTTCAGATGGATTTCGAATTATTCAGGATAGTTTGTTATTGGCGAAAAATGTGTTGTTTATCAGCGAGCACTATAATTGTGTGTTGGCGTAGGATAGTTGTCACTTAATGTAAATAAACGACATACGTGTCAAATTAACTATTTTTTTTTAGTAATATCGTGTACAGTAAGTCCGCAACGGTAGATTAAGTTATGTCTTGATCGTTAGTTAATTACAGTACGAATATAAGACATTTTAATTAAGAATGATACGATCCGTTCCTTCAGCATATATCATGTACTTTATTATTCCATATGATGCAGGAACAGAGGATGAAAGCCCTCTGCATAAAGAACGGAGGATGTGCATACAAAACATGATCATTTATTATAAAACCATTGTTGGAGGCTGCGAAGCGTGTTATGCTTATGGTCGAGCCAAGCAAAAATCATAAGCGAGCAGGGGAGTAAAACTAATTTTAATTTCGAGATTAGAGGAAGGTATAAACCCGCATTCTTTGTAGTCAGTCTCATCAATGAACGCTAAATTTAAACATCAAGTTCCTTTAACATTGATTTTACCATAACCACAGAAGCCACCGGTCAGGTCAGCGTGTCATGTTTGCTATTAGAACTACATTTTTGACTAGGTGTTCGCCAGAAAATAACTCCACTATGATGTAGCACACAATATAGGTCTTTTTTAGCAGGAATTATGACTGCTCAGGTTCCTGTTTCAATTAAACTGTGAAAAGTAAACTATAGACAATCCTTGTAAGTTATACCGTTCTCTTAAAAGCCTAATGAAACAAAAACGACGTAAACAATGTAATTAAACGATATCTACACTTGGGGACAAATTAATTACCCACCTGAGACCATAACAAGAGTAAGAACTGCTATGGCGAGTGCTTAATCTCACATTTATATCTAGGAATCATTGAATCTACCTAAAATATTCTGTACATAGACTTGCGAAGAACATAGGGAACCAATTACTAGCAGTCCCGCAGCTTAAGTCCTATTATAAGGTTCAGCGACAGACTAGGCTAACCCATACGTACTTTGGGCTAACCCATTATTCCATACCCTGCTCAAAATTGAGCTTTTGACGAAATAGTATACTATTACCAGAACCACTGGTTGATCTAGGTTGGCCATGGAGTGAGGAATAAGACAAAATATGAAGACTGTTGGTGTCCTTCGCAGCTTGTTGTTCGCACTTTTCTTCTTTTCCTAAAAAATTTAAAATTATGGGTTAGCCTAGTCTCTCCCTGAATGCTTCAATTTAACAGATTTTGCCGTCAGTCTATGTCCGGTGTAACACAGGCTAATGCATCAACCAAAACTGACAGACAGATACTTACGTCAGATTTGGATTCAGCAACCTTCATTTATGTTGCCGTTTTTTAATCTGGTAATTCTGAAAGCGGCAGTACCTTTCCATTTGTTTAGCTTTGTCCAAAGAATTTCATGCCTCACAGAAAGCCAATAGGGGGATTTCCCCATCCGTTAAGAAGTTTTAGTATTTTAGTAAGATAAGATAAAATGAATTTTATGGGCGGTAACAGCACTATGGCTTCCCGTAGTATTTTAATGGAATATAAAGGATGGGATTTCTGCACGTTATCATAAAGCTTTTATTAATAACTTTCACTCTGTATGGTAACAGGGTGTCCAAATTAAACCACTGTGAAATACTTGGATTACCCAACTACACAGTTTGATCGATTTAATAGTTGAATTGAAACCTTCATACTTGTTCACAGCAACTTTGCATGTTTCAGGTGTAAAATATGGATCATAAGGTTTTTTAATGTAGCTTTCATAGTGCCATATGGAACCTTTTAAGTCCCTAGATAGCAAAATGAACCTTATAATCCCGCTCATGGTGCCCGTAAGTCCGTCCGTTCGTCAGTGTCCTTAAATTAAATCTAAGGAATTGTTTTACTTATTTTATGCTTCTCGGATGTAGAATATTTAAGTTCTGCTTTCACAAAAGTTGTCTTGGTGGTTATTTTGACTCTTGTATAGTTTTGGTTTGTGAAGTTTCTCCAAATATATAAGTATAATGTATTATAATTAGTTTGTTATATAAATCACAATATGTTAACGGGAAATTTACTGTTCGTGTGTAAAATATTACATTTCTATAAAATAGCATGAATAAAAGAGAGCATGACGATAAACTGTGCGAAAACAGAAGTTAAAACTATACTCCTGAAAAGTATAAAACGAGTAAAACAATTCCTATGTTAATCAATGGAAAGTGCGTACCAAGATGGCGGGGGTGATCTACAGCCTTAACAGATGCAGTAGTTCAGTGTTGCCAACGCATTATTTCCAATTAGTGGCTCAAATTGCTTCCATTTAGTTAGAGCTGGGTGCGCCAAACTGGATATAAACATTATTCGGCATCATGAGAACTGTAGTTGTCAATGTTGCCAACCTACTTTATAAAAATTATTGCTTGCGTGGCTAAAACGCCTTCGCGATTACTAGTAGAATCGCAGCGGTAAGTTCTGTACCCAAGTTTCCTGAGTATTATTATTGTAGAACCATCCACAATAAAGTATACACTAATTTCCTATTAGTATTTTCGACGTTCCCCCTACAGCTAACAAAGCTTGTTTTTCTGCTCATGTGGAACTCCCTAGTACATAGCTTTCTTGTTCGTTTTTTAATGTTTCTGCTCCGAAAGTTTTTTTTCTAGGGATGGATTCTCGATACTTTCGATACCACCGATACTTGCAAAGTATCGGTATCGATCGATACTTTAACTAATAGATACGATAATTTTTCAATAATTTGATAGACCTACGTTATTTTTTTGGCACTGATATCTTTGAAAATAATCCTATAGTAGAACGTTATAACGTACATCTTAGAGTCAAAGCTTCGTGAATTTGAATTTCATTTTTGGCTTTTAGTCATCCATGGCTCCGATCGAAAAAGGGTATAGGTGAAAGAACGCGGGATGGATTCGGCCAGGTCCTAACTTCAAGCTTCTATCATGGTAATTGCCTGTTGTGAATGAGAAAATACCCTGGAAAACCTCAGTCAGGATAGTCGGCGGCCGCTGGTATCGAATCCAGGACTCCCCGAACGCGAAACCAGCTCTCTACCAGGTAAGCTACTGACGCTTTGTACAAAGCTTCTTAAGTTTTCGAAAGAAGAATATCTTAAAGAATGATGTTTTGATACGAGTGAATTCGATACTTTCATATGTTTTTGTTTCGGCACTGGTATCTTTCTCCGAAAATAATCCCATCGTGAAAATTATAACTTACATCTCAAAGATTCTTCAATTTGAATTCTTGAATGCTATATCGTACTGTTTGTATTTTCTCTTCGATTCAACCCTTCGAAACAATACAAAACATTTTTCATATAATGTTTCTTTATATTGTATATACAGAGTATTTCATCTTTGCAGAATATACAAAAGGCTATTTTATCTACAAAAAGAGAAATCTTCTTTTGTGTAAAAGGGTGCAATTGTCAAATCCACGCTTTTAAAACATGCTTCTTAACAACATGATATACGGTACCTCTTGCAATGTTGCCGACATAGCTCGAAGAAAAAGAAATGTTAAAAGGCGCGCACAGCTAGAACAGACTCTCCTTTCTTGCTTGATGTGCTGCCCTCATTATCTTTCACTCTCCCGTTCTAAATTTCCGATTGAGGATCGAATTGTTCCGTTTGGGAGTGTTACCCCCTGCAATGCAATAAAAGCAATGATCTGGCTTCTGGTAGGTAGGTTGGGTCACATATACCCTTTCTTGCTTTGTAAGTGTCGGTTAATTTTTTTGTTTCTAACAAAAGGTCAATATCTGGGGTAATCTACGGCGGACTCTACACAGGCGGGAATGTTGGTGGAAGGAGGCTGTGACCTAGGGAGTCCTTGGTTGCATTCAAAGGACTGAGCGGCTCACTGAGGACTGAGCGCTTAGTGAGCGTCTGGGATCGGAAATCCTTCGGATGACAGTTAAGGTTTATGCTCAACGAACAGTTGAAGCGCATGGGTGAATTTCAACGAACAACAGTATATCGTACAGCGCAAAGAGTGGTAAACATGGCGTGCCAGGAAGATGTAACTGTACTTGTAAATATGCCAAGCAATATAAATATGCAAATATGGTCCACAACTGGATCCTGTGGATTAAGAACTAAAATAAACTAGTGTGGAGGAAAGGTGAATCCATAGGACATGTCTGCTAAAGAACATAAGGAACAATTGGTTGAATCAAAAGGGTAAATCCAGAACTTTCACATTCCTGAATTTTGAATGAAAAACTGAAACCTGTAATGTAGAGTCGTTTAAGAGAGCTGAATTCAATCATCTGAGAACTGTTTCTAAGATTGAAAATTGTGCCCTTAAAAAAAAAAAAAAGGTTCAAATTAAACTATAAGACCTTGTGCCCTGGCAACCTAGAGAGGCAACAGGTATCACTTGGCTTAAACGTTTTTGATAGTACTATGGCATCTATGTTTATCTACGGTTATGAAGAGACTGCTGAATTTGTTGACATCACATGGCAATGGTGGTCCACTGTCAATGCAATTGTGGTCTTCGTAGGTATCCATTTTGCTCTGTAGATTGCAGTTTCTTGGAAATGTTGTTATATGGGTCAAATTATTGGATTAGAGAATGCGCCGTAGGTAATCACTAATCACATTTTCTATGGAATTCGTTGTGTTCTGGATCATCCGAAAATAAACAGTTAACGTATGCATAAACACTCACACTGAAGGTATTTTCATACGAAATTTATTGTTATAAACCGAATTTATTTAATGAAGTAGTAGAGTTAAGTGATAGGAAAGCAGAGTACTTACATTTTAATTATATATTACATTTTATTTAGATTAAAAAAGCATTCAACACTGTGAAAGAAGTATCGAGTATCGAAGATCAGAAATAAGTATCGGTATCGAGTATCGAGAAATTCTGGTATCGACTCATCTCTATTTCTTCATATATACTAACGACATTGTAGCAGTAATCCTTCTTGTTTTCTTGACAGCGGTGTAGCCAGACAAATTGTTGCGGGAGGGCCTCATATTTACTTAGGGGTGCACCTTTACAAATATCAAAGAGTATCATACTTCGTGTTTATCCAAAATAATCCAACGTTTATTCAAGCAAGGTTTTGCATAGCGTGTCTGAAATGGTCCACCTTGGCCGCTCTATACCTTTAATTTTTTTAAATACTTATATCTCTTATATAAGAATAGTTCAAAACGGGTATTATTTTATTTTTATACCAACCGATTTACTAATGGTGACCATTTTTGTATTGCGGCGCATACGAGAATTTGTGTTAGGAGATGTTTACGGAAAATGTAAAACCTGCGGACTGGTTTTTGGTACGGTATTCAAACAAAAACCGTCCTTTCCAATAACATCTGCTTGATAATTTTGGTCCTCTGAATGATAAACCTAAAACGTAATCGAACTGGTCAAATGGTATCCAAATGTTGTAGTCGAAATAAAAACAATTTCGGTTTTCAGGGCGCTTTTTCGCTCGGAACGGATGGAATATTAAAGAATGATTTCTTGTACACTATTACCGTACATATCAAACTATATTCAACGTATACAGTATATGAAGTCTGCCTTAATATTTTATGAATTTTTGAAAATACAGAAATTTGAATTTTATGCATATTGGAGGCCCAGTAGCTCTGGTGGGGCAAAATATAAAAATATATTTTTTTTCACACGTTGTACATTTATGCCAGGAGAAACTATGGTAGAATTTTGAACTTAAGTGATATTTGAGTTTGAATGAAGTCACAAATTTGCAAATTGTTGATGAATGATTCTCGTGCATGCTTTGGAAGGAACATTGAAGATCCGTGCCCTTGATGGGAGATTAGATAAAAGTCTATTTTTTTCTACAATTTATACACTTATATCAGGAACAAGTACAGAAAAAATGTCAACTTTGACATTTGAGTTTGAACGGAGTTACAGACTTACATATTGAGAATGATCGATGGTCGTGCGTGCTTTGGTAACTCCTATAAAGAATGGTTGTTAAAAGAAATATTCTTTATTACCATCAGAATTGTGAAAAACGATTTTACGGTTGTAATGATAATTGATATGCTTAAGTAATAAGAGATGCAGACAACTGGATAAGAATCTTGTATAAGAGCACTGCATAAGGTGGCAACGTTTTCCATCGAAATGCATGATTGCTTAGTGGAATGAGAAAAGGCAGAGTGAAAGTGCAGAGCAGTCATATTGCCAACTGAACACTAGATATATATTTAATAAGCTCTCTTATAAGGCTATTTCAGGATCTACTTTACGTATTAACATCTTTCCTCGGCACTCTGGTGATAATATAACAAAGCGCGCACGAGCATTATTCACACCCTAAATTGCAAATTTGTAACTCACTTCAAATTGAAATATGAAAGTTGAAATTTCTACCTTAGTTTCTTCTGACATAAGAGCTTAACGTGTAAAAAAAATTCCCTTCGGTAGGCCTACAGGCTGAGGTAGATCTCGAAGTTTTTTATTTTCAAAAATTCAAATCTCGCCTTATATGAGAGCTATCAAAAAACTATTTATTGATTTGTAGATTATTCATCAAGAGCTGTTCAACGATACCCCACAAGACGTGTATCTATATTATATATATATATATATATATATATACGCTTTGTTTCGCTGGGAACGCTGCCCCTAGACCCCAGTAGGGGGTTCGCCCCCAACTTCAGTGCTTTTGAGAGGATGCGCCTCCTTTATCTTAACCAAAATCTCACTGCAGCACTACACCACCATGGTGTCCATCTGCAGCTTCCCACGGGGTACTGCACTCCCAAAGGGGAGGTTTGAACCATTTATTGTAACCTACTCTTGGTCATACACCTTCAAAGAAAATTTCGTTTCTCTACCTTCAATGATTTGGAAATTGGTTTTTTGGGGCGGCCATTTTGATCCAAGTTGACGACTTTTTGAAAGTTTTCTTATATTGTCGTGACCTACTTGTGATGGTACACCTTCAAGTAAAATTTGATTTATCCAGCTCAAACGGTGTGCAAAATGGGATTTTGGGCGGCCATTTTGGATCCAAGATGGCAACTTTTCTCAAATGTTGTAACTTTTCCCTAAACTACTCGTCATAATGCACCTTTATGCCAAATTTCGTATCTCTAGCTCAAACGATATGGAAAATAGATTTCTTGCTTCCGCCATTTTGGATCCAAGATGGCGACAGATTTTGCTCATTAACGAACTTAACCGAGCTATTAAGCCTAGAAATAACATTTAAATTTGGTTCAAATATCTTCAAAATTATGGCCGCTAGCGTATTAATATACAGTGCGTGTCAAAAGTTCCGGAACGGCTAAATATCTCGGTTAAAATGCGTTAATCTGAAAAAGTGCAAGTAAAAAGTTGCAGGATATGAACAGAACTATCGAAAGGCCGTGCCAGCTAACATCTGTGCGGCAATGTGTGGGCCCAACATTGATTTTTCAAATAAGAACCCGCATTTGTTATTCAAAATTCGGTATCTACGGAAACAACGAAATCAGAATCTGAACTGCTCAAAGCTGTAGAATGTGAGTCCCAGGCCAACAGGGTCGGAAAGTATGAGGGTGAAAAGTGTTCAAAGCGCCGGAACGGCTAAATATCTCGGTTAGAATGCGTTTGTCTAAAAACTTGAAAGATACAAAAGTTGCAGGAAATCAACAGGATTATCGGACTGGTGGGAAAGGGAAAATGTTGAGTGGGCCCCAGGGAACCGAACTGTTATTTTTCAAATGGGAGCCCCTGTACCAACAAGGTGGACGTGGGCTATAAACCATGGAGATGTTCTGCAAAATTGATTCGGCGTCGCTAAATCCTGTAGTGTCTAACATCTCTAGAATGAGTTGTAATGAAAACCTACATCAAAAGTAATTCAGAGGGCATCAACAGATTACGATTGTTTAGAAGCCTACTCCAATTATTTGAATGGTAGCCACTCTGAATCATTGCAGAATTTATTTCTACTGCAAAAAAACATACACTCTATAAAACACTGCACACAAAGTCACACTAATGTTCATGGGTCTTATAGGGGAGAAGTCAATTGCAATTTTAGAACGCTTGTACAAAAACAACAACCGAGTATCGTTTATAACAGATCTGTAAACGTCTGGCGTTGTGTTGACTTGATGTGGCGTATGAGATACTTGGTACTTGAAGCATTACAGTAACCTACCAGATACAGAGTCACTGACGTTTGCTGCATAGTGTGTATCGTGCTGCGTTGGAGTCGTTTCTACGTATAAGTGGGCAGTGTGCTAGCATTAGATTGGTGTTGAAGTAAGATAGTAGTACATTCTAAGCCTTAAAATATAAAACTAGTTTATTCTACCTCTAGAGTGCAGTGCAAAAATATCGATTGAAAATTGTGCAACTATAAAACGTTTGCCAATATTAGATCTGTATCCAGTTCTTAATAGGTACTCTATTTAAGTGTCGTGTTACGAGTGTCCTCATCATTATTAGTGTTCCACTGATAACGGTAGGCCCTTCAACGCTAGTGAAGCTTTCTCCAAAAGTCCCGATCGTGCGCTTTTGTTTCTGTAACAGCATTCGGGTTCTTCCTTCACGTTGTCAAGGTTCTGGATTCACTGAATTCCTCGTCCTCTTGTGCTCCGAACAGGTTCTCCCATTGCATTCTGTTATGCACAATGAATTTTACCGAAAGAGACAGAGTCATTATTCTGGTAATGAGAGGTTATGGTGATAGTTATGGTGATATGGTACAAGGAATTTGCATTTTATTTAATGTTACATTTCCGGAACATCCTCCTATTTCAAAACCTACCGTTTATCGGACTGTTGATCGATTTGAACGCATGGGTTTAATTAACGATAAACCAAGATCAAGATGACCCAATAGTGCGACGAATCATGAGAAAGCTTTAGACGTTTTACAATCAGTTTTTGAAACTCCACACACACCACTCTCCAAACTTGCTGAAACACATGGTGTAAGTACAAAATCCGTTCATAGGATATTGAAAAAGTACCATTACCATCCTTAAAAAATGATCCTCGTGCAACAGTTAACAGAAGATGACTTTGATAGAAGGGTTGAGTTCTGTGATATAATGATGAACAAATTTGATGCTAATCGCCAATTCTTCTACTGGACCTGCTTTTCTGACGAAGCGACCTTGGAATTAAACGGTTGTGTACATCGGCACAATATGCGATATTGGGCGGATGCAAATGCACGTTGGTTTCGATATTGTCACATACAATATCCCGAGAAGGAAAATGTTTGGGCTTGAATACTGTACAACCACATTATAGGACCGTTTTTCATTGATGGAAACTTAACTGCAGAGAAATATTTGAACTTACTTCGAGACGAAATAATACCAGCTATTCAGGATTTGGTAATAGCAGCGTTTCCTAATGTTTGATTTCAACAAGATGGCGCTCCGGCACATTTCGGAGTGTTCGAAATTACCTCAATCACACGTTTGTCAATCATTTCATTGGTAGGAGAGGTGCCATAGAATGGCCACCTAGGTTGCCTGATCTATCTCCGCTTGACTTTTTCTACTGGGGATATCTAAAAAGCGAAGCGTATAAACAGAAACCTGATAATATTGAACAACTGAAGGAGAGAATATTAAATATTTCGAACTCAATTACACCAGACATGTTAGCTGCGGTTATGGATGAGTTTTATTCACGTCTGGGTCATTGTCAGGTCGCAGAAGGACATTAATTTGAACACCTAATTAAATAGTACGTTGTTTCAAATGTAAACACCACATCTGCCACAGAGAGGGTTTGGAGTCGACAAATATTAAGGGAGTGACGAACCTCGGGGTCCCTCTCTCTGTATTGACATCTTGTACAGCAGAGGCTGCACATAGGCACAGCCCAAAGGATATGAGGTGCATTTTACAGGAACACTGTTTTTGATGCCCGCAGATGTTCGTCCCACGTAGGCTGGCATAGCAACTCATTCTGCAGTTGTGAGACATAACAGGATTTTGCGACTTCGCATTCTTTTTTGACAACCCCGTTGGCCAATGCCCCACATTCACCTTGTATGTGGAGCCCTATTAGTACATACTGTACGTATACACGTTCCTAGCATCGGACTCTACAATGATTAATAGGGGCTAGCATTTAATAACGCAAACTTGGGATTTGTAGGCCCCCTCTATACTCTCAAGTCAGTAAAGTTCTGCAGAAGTATTAGTATTTCATGTTGTTTCATTCACATGAAAGAACATCGCAGAGATCTTAAGTATGGATCCAGTTGTCAGTTTTCTGCATATGCAGAGTGCGAGCACTGTTTCTTATAGTAGCAGTCAATGCAATTCTGCTCTAGTATTTACTGTCGCCATCTTGATTACTCCTGATTTGTAAAGCAATTGGAACTATTCTCAGTGAATGCCACTTTCGCTCTCTAGATGACAAATGCAAATGTGATTCAAGTGTGGTTGACGTCGTGTGATTCATGTCGTTTGTGTTCTCGGGGCTCAGCCAACGCACTTCAGACCTTCAATACTGTTTGGATCTCCAATTCTCTGTTCGGCAATGTAGTACAGTCGATAGGACGCTGGACTTGTAACGTACCAACTCGCGTTCAAATCTTACGCATGGTTTTCGTATTCGTTTCTCTTTCTCCCAGTATTCCTGAACACTAAATGGTGGCTGTATTTTATTAGCCACGTTACTGGAAATCCCTAGAACGCTATGGTTGCTTTGCATTGTACAGGAAAGGTTGCGAAACGTTTTCAGAGTGGTGTCCTGTAACAACCATGCAGTATCTGCTTTCAGGACCTACGACTTTAATTGCTAGTAAGTTTCGTAGGATTCCATTTTGCAAATTACGAGTCCTGGAACTTGTCATCATTAACCCACTTTAGAGCACTCTGGGACCCATCTTACAAAACCCAACAGAACTGAGCACGACATGTTCACATTTTGCGTGCAGTACAAGTTCCAGTTACAAGTGTAGGCTACCACTTGCAAACTCATATTGGGACCCTATGGAGCCACGCAGGGCACTATCCATTTTGCTTGGCCGCCCGTCCGATAAGTTGCTTGATATCCTGCAACTTTTGTACCTTTCATGTTTTCAGACAAACGTATTCTAACCGAGCTATTTCGCCGTTCCGGAACGTTTAACACTTCTCACGCTGATACGCTTTCCGGCCCTGTATGGCCTCAGAATCATATCCTACTGCTTTGAGCAGAACATATTCTGATTTCATTTTTTTCGTAGATACAGAATCTGTCATCACAAATGGGGGATCTCATTTGCAAAATCAAAGTTGGGCCCTGTGGGGCCCACACAGGGCCACACACATTTTGGCTGACACGCCTTTCCGATCGTTCTGATGATATCCTGTAACTCTTCAGTGTAACGTTTGCGGAACAACGCATTCTAACCGAGATATTTAACCAGACCTTTGACACTTCTTACGCTGATACTGTTTGCGACCCTGTGAGGCCTGGGATTCACATCCTACAGCTTTGAGCAGTACCGATTCTGATTTCGTTTATTCCGTCGATACCTAATTTTGAATAACAAATGATGGTTCTTATTTGAAAAATCAATGTCGGGCCTCGTGGAGCCCACAGAGGGCCGTACACATTTTGACTGGCACGTCTTTAAGATCATTCTGATAATTTCCTGCAACTCTTCAGTTTAACGTTTGTGGAACAACGCATTCTAACCGAGATATTTAACCGGTCCAGACCTTTCGACACTTCTTACGCAGTTACGCTGATACTGTTTGCGGCCCTGTACGGCCTGGGACTCACATTCTACAGCTTTGAACAGTACCGATTCTGATTTCGTTTATTCCGTCGATACCGAATTTGGAATAACAAATGGGGGTTTTCATTTGAAAATTCAAAGTTGGGCCCCGCGGGGCCCACACAGGGCCGAACACATTTTGACTGGCACGGGCTTCCGATAGTTTTGTTCATATCCTGCAACTTTTTACTTGCACGTTTCAGAACAACGCAATTTAACCGAGATATTTAGCCGTTCCGGAACTTTTGACACGCACTGTATAAATATATATATATATATATATATATAT